>JAQQSQ010002257.1:0-11131 GCA_028627145.1 Eidolon dupreanum | reverse complement strand
TTCCTCAAAAAACTAAGAATTGATCTACCATATGATCCAGCAATCCCTCTACTTGGTATTTACCTCAAAGCCTTGAAATCCCATATCTGAAAAGATATTTGTACACCAATGTTCATAGCAGCATTATTCACAGTGGCCATGACATGGAAGCAACCGAAGTATCCTACGATAGATGATTGGCTAAAGAAGCTGTGGTACACATATACAATGGAATATTACTCAGCCATAAGAAGAGATGAAATACTGCCACTTATGACAACATGGATGGATCTCCAGATAATTATGCTAAGTGAAATAAGCCAGACAGAATAAGTTGAAAATTACATGATATCATTTATATGTGGGATATAAACCTAAAAGCAACAAATGATCAGTACAAACAAACAGAGACTCATGGACATGGACTATAGACTAGTGGTTGCCAGAAGGTAGGAGGTGGGGGAGGAGGGGGTAGGTAGATGGTTAAAAAGGGTCAAATATGGAGAGATATTGGGAGGGTGAAGTGGGTAAAGGGGATCAAATATATGGAGGCTGAATGTAACTGGACTTTGGGTGGTAAATACACAATAGAATATATAGATGTCAAATTATAATGTACACTTGAAAATTATATAATCGTATTAACCAATGTTACCCCAATAAACTTAATTTTAAAAAATCTCCCCTGTGTCTATTTTCAATTAATCTCTATTCCCACCCTCAGCTCCAGGAAACTACCAATCTCCTGTCTCTATAAGTTTTCCTTTCCAGGAAATCTCATGTATGTGTAATAATTTTTTTGTTTCTAGTTTTATTTAGTGAAAGGTTCGATTATCTATCTATAGTTGTTGCCTTTTATTTCAAATCACTATGCCTTTGCATGAGTATGTAACATTTTGTTTATCCGTTCACAGTTGAGAGTTGATTAAATTATTTCCTGATTTATTTATTTATTTATTTATTTATTTATTTATTTATTTATTGCTATTTAGTTTTCATTCTGTGAACATTCACATAGAAGTCTTTATATTCATTTCTCCTAGATAGAAATCTAGGATTGAAATTGTAGACTTATATGGTAAGTTTACATATATTCTTTTAAGCAACTGCTAAAGAGTTTTCAAAGTGGTTAAAGCTTTTATACTTCCACCATTAATATTTGGGAACTGTAATTTCTCCACAAACTCCCCAAACCTACTATTGTTTGCATCTAAATGTAGCATTTCCAGTAGTTTCTCATATGTGGGTGGTGGGGAGGGGTTATACCAGTTTTATTGAGATATAATTTGCATAATACAAAATTTACATTTTATAATATATTTTGATATATCAAAAAGGTGTGTAGCTATCACCACTACCAAATTTTAGAAGATTTTTGTCTATCTCCAAAAAATCCTGTACCCATTAGTAAGCTTCTCTTCTCCCTTTCCACCTAGATACACCTGGAGACTCCCAATCTACTTCCTGTTTTTATGGACTGCCTATTTTGAACATTCAATATAAATAGAAGCATATATCATGTGGATTTATATAACTGATTTCTGCTATGTAGCAAAATGTTTTCAAGATCCATCCATGTTGTAGCATGTACTTTTTTTATTGCTGAATAAAATTGCATTACATGGATATTCTACATTTTGTTTATATACTCATCAGATGATGGGTATTTGGATTGTTTATAACTTTGATTATTATGAATTATGTTGTTATAATCATTCACATACAAGTCTTCACGTGGACATACGCTTTCATTTTTCTTTGCTTTCGTAGGGTTCCAAATTAATTTTTTTGCGTGTGGATATCTAGTTACTGCAGCCCATTTGTTGAAAAGACTATTTTGTCACACTCAATATTTGCTAAAACTCAATTAACCATAAATATAACAATTGATTTCTGGATTTTCAATTCTATTCCATTGATGTATACTTCACATAAATTTTGACTGCCATGGCTTTACAGTATAGTTTGAAATTGGAAAGTATGAGAACTCCAAGTTTGTTCTTCTTTTTAAAGTTTTTGGTCTTTTGTCTTTCCATACTAATTTTAGAATTGTGTCAATTTCTGTAAATGTGTTTTATTGTTATAAATAGATTTTATATTTATTTTATTTTTGGACTTTTGATTGTAGTCTATAAATACTGAAATTTGCATATTGTTGAGCTTCTATCCTGTAAATAATGATGAACTCATTTATTAGTTCTAATAATTTGTGCATGTGGTTTCTTTAGGATTTTTTGTTTGCAACAACATGTCATTTGCAAAGAATGGTAGTTGTACTTTATCTTTCTTCTGAATTTCTTTTATTTTTGACTAAATTCCCTAGATAGAACCTCCTGGTAAAGGTGTAATAAAAATGGTTATAGAGACATTTTTGCCTCCTTCCTGGTATTATTGGGAAAATATTCAACCTTTCATCAAGGATAAAAAGGTTTGAAATTTTGGTAGATTCTCTTTATGAGAGTGAGGAAATTCCTTTCTATTTCTAGTTTATTGAACATTTTCAACATAAAAGTGTGTTGAATTTTATCAGATGCTTTTTTTTACATCTATTGAGATGATCTTTTTTTTTTTTTTTTGTCTTGTACTTTATTAGAAAGGTGGATTACCTTAATTGAGTTTTTAAATGTTAAACCAAACTTGTATTTATTGCTGGGATAAATTTTGCTTGGTTATGATGTACTATTCTTTTTTGTAGGTTGCTCAGTTTTTTGACATTTTGCTGACTATTTTTGCATCTCTATTCATAACAAATATTAGTCTGTGCTTTTCTTTTCTTGTGATATCTTTATCTAGTTCTAATATTAGCATAATACTGGTCTTATAGAATGAGTTAGGAAGTGTTCCCTTTTATTTTAAAATAAGCAACTCAATCTTTGCATTGGTCTATTCAGATTTTCTATTTCTTCTCAAGATATTTGGTTTGAGTCTTTCTAGGAATTTATTCTTTTTGATGTGTATTGTATAGCTGATTACTCTTCTTACTTTTGCTTTGAATTTAATTTGCTCTAATTTTTCTAATTTCTTAAAGAGGATATGCTAAATTTTGAAATATTTCTTCTCTTTTGAATAAAATCATTTATAGCTATAAATTTTCCTCTACAAGCTGCTTTAGCTTCATCTAGTACATTTTAGTATGGTTTATGTACCTTTCCCTTATCTCAAATATTCTAAATTTCCTTGTAATTTATCCTTTGATCCATTAGTTACTTAAGAGTGTATTAATTTCCACATATTTGAGAATTTTCCAAATTTTATTTCTGATTTTATTCCATTGGAAGAAAATATACACTGTGTTATTTTAATATTTTTACATTTAGTGAGGTTTGTTTTATGGCCTACATGTCATATATTTGAATAATGTTCCAAGTGCATGTGAGTAGAGTGTATACTGTACTGTTTTCGAATTGATTATTCTATAGGTGTTTTATAGGTCCATTGGTTTATAATGTTTTTAAATCTGTTTTCTTGTTGATCTTTTGTCTAGTTTATTTTTCCCATTGTTAGTAAGATTTTAAAATCTCTAAATATTATTGTTAAATTCTCTAGTTTTTAATTCTGTCAGGTTTTGCTTCAAATATTTTCAAGTTCTGTTGTTAATTGTATTTATGTTTATGTGTGTATCTTCTTGATGGATTGATTATTTGTCCCTATAAAATACCCTTTTTTTTGTCTCTTTTAAGATTATTGTGTTAAAATTTAAGTTGTCTTATATTAGTATAGCTACTTCATCTCTTTATTAGGGTCTCTTGGTATGATATATATTTTACTTTAAACCATTTTGTTTCTTATATCTAAGTTGCATTTCTTATGGAACTTGTAGTTAGATCATTTTTCAAAAATTTATTCTGCTCATCTCTGCCTTTTTATTGAAGTATTTTATTCATTTACAGTAATAAACTAATGATAGTGTAGGATTTAAATCTGCCAAGTTTATTATTTATTTTCTTTATGTCTTCCATCATTTTTGTACTACTATTCTTCCATTATAGCATTTGTGTGTGTGTTAAATAGATATTCTGTAGTGTATTATAATAATTATTTTTGTTTAGCTAATTATTTTGTTATTTTTAATGATTGTACAGGGCATTAAAATTAATATGTTAACTTCAAGCAATATAGTTTGGTAATAGCTATGTAATTTTAATAGTATAAAAAGAAGTTGCTCCAATATAGTTCCATTAGTACCCCTTCTTTTTGTTACAATTGTCATACAAATTACATCTTTGTAAAATATAATCTAATCAAGACATTTTTATAATTATTGTTTTATGCAATTGACTTTTAAATCAGATAAGAGAATAAATGAATTGCAAACAAACATATATGTGTGTTTGTGTGTGTGTGTGTGTGTGTGTATATATATGTATATATTTATAAAAATATATATATACATATTTTTTTTTGCATTTGACTATGAAGTTACTTTTATGGATACTCTTAATTACTTCACTTGGATTTACATAACTGACTAGTCTTTCATTGCAGCCTAGACAATTATGGTAGAATTTTTTATAGAGCTAATCTAAGGTAAGAATATCACTGTTCTTCCTGGAAGTTTGAGAAGTTTTTATGAATAAACTTTAGAATCTGTTGTTCGTCTGTTTTGATTTTCAAAGCTCTGAGACCTCTGCTCTTTGACAATTTTGTCCAGAATTTTACTTGTTTTATGAGACAATATATGTATGTGTATTCATTCCACCATAGCCATCACATGTTGTATTAATCAGAATTATAAATTCTGAGATAAATGAAATAGAAGTTATGCACTCTATCTCTGATTTATAACTTCATTCTTAAATTGCTTTATTATTTCTAGGTGGCAAATAATCCAAAGAATAGGAACTATGGTAAATTTTTATTTTATCATTTATAATGTAGCTTAATTAAAGGTGATAATGAGCACTTTATACTTGAATGTAGAACATTAACCTGTATCACCACATCACTATGAGAAACAGACAATTTGTTTTTGAAAAAAATGTTTTTAAAATATTTGTATATGTATTGGAATTAAAAATGATTTCACATATATATTTGAAATATATAAAATTATAAAATTAACAGTTTAATTTATGAAAAAAGGATCAAAATACAAGTTCAAATTTGAACATTTCTCATATATCTATTCATTATCAGTGAGATGCAAATTCCAACTATTTATAAACTAGTTATGTCTATTATGTAGTATATAACGATGTTTCATTTTGATCATTTTTTTTACAATTATCTTAAGCATCACCTTCTACATAAATTTCTCCCTGATTTCTCCAAGCTATGTTAGGTGCCACTCTTCTGTGGCATCATAGTTCCATGAATTTATTTCTACATTTATTACAGTTTATAGTATTTGATTCTAGGCTGCAAGCTTTTTGAAATACAGAATTATGCCTTATGAAACCAATTTCCTAGTATCTGGTATAGTACTTGGCACATATTAGGCACTCAATGAAGTTTGAGTGAATCAATGAATTGCCTAGACTTAGCTTGTTCTAGATTTTGTTTCATTGAATGTCAAAGTGACAAAAAAACTCCAAATAGAAAAAGAAAAAGGTTACATGGTATAATATGTTTTAGATAGCCATAATACACATGAATATATAAGAAGTGCTTAGAAAACTTGAAGTAACAAAACCTTATCTAAATCTTAACACAGTTTTTCCTCAAAGATTCTATTCTGTTTTTAAACACCAAGTGCATTTTGAATAACTGTGGTTTGATAGGTGAAGGTACCAGGCATGGTTGGCTGTGATCCAAGGCCTGGCTGATTCAAAGCCTGACTGGCTCAAGGTCTGGCTAGCCCAAGGTCTGGCTGTGATCCAGGCCCGCGGCTAGGAATAGGACCCCAGATTTAGAAAATATGTAAGCATACTTCAGCTTATTGTATCACGTATGTGTGGCTGAATGTCACTTTTGTGCTCTGCTATGTGAGGAGCCATTGTGGTCCCCAGGAGAGCAGAAGGAGAGCACAAGAAAGGGGAGCAGAAGAAGTGTGCATATGTCTGTGTGCCCCATGCAATAGACTGCTCCCTCCCAACAGAACTGCCCTTCCCAACAGAAGTGCGCTCCACACAATAAAGTTGGTGCCTATCGTTTCGTTCTCACGTTGGCTTCTTGTGTATTTTTCCAACTGGGCTGCTCACCGTCAAACCTTTCCTTCTTGGTCAGCAATACTCCTGACACTGACACTTTGGCATTGAGGACATGATCCGCTCTGCCCTGATAATAGGAAATTTTAACCTAGAAAATTTTGGGGATCAGCCTTTAAGGGTATTTGCTAAAGTGCCATTTATACATTTTTTTTGTTTTGTTTTGTTTTGTTTTAAGTTTGAACAAGTCTGGATTCTTCCTGAGACTATGTTCTCATCTGTAAAATGAAGTTGTTAATAATTCACTAAGTTCTTGGGTCAATTAAATGAAGCAATGCTAAAAATATGTTAAACAATTATTTCCTTCATAAACATTCATTTCCCATGATGCAGCTATGGTTTTGCATCCTTTCTATATTAATGCAATAAAAAAAAATTGGAGACATTGCTGTATTCTAAGAAATATAAACTCCTTAAAATCTAAATGATACTTTCAGGAAAACCTCGGAGGGGCTTTAAAGAATAGAAAATTTGAATTATTAAAATAATTTGTTTACAATCTAATATTTTAAAAAATATGTCAGAAGTATATCAGTCAATGTTTCCTGAAGAAATTTTCAAGTTGACACAGCTATTCTTTATTCTTATATTTAAAATAGATTTTTAAAGACTATCTTCCAACAGGATACTTGTCTAATGATAGACTCCTGCTTTTCAGTGTTGACAACTAAGGCATTCCATTGTTATAAATTCTGAATCTAATTATAACTTCCTGATATTAAATTCAAAATAATCAAACTATGTGTATTCTTATTGTCAATATGTGGAGAACTATTTAAAATTATTTAACAATGAATTTTATTAAGTTTGGCAACTTTCCTGACACCTTTTCTAATCTATCCCTTTTCCCTGGTGATCTATTAGCATAGTAGACATGAAATAATAAAATGATTTGTAGTTAAGATTCAGTCAGCATCTTGCAATGTTTTGTAAGAAAAGATTTTGTATTATCCTTCCTTGAGAAGAGCACATCTTATAACATCATCCCATGACAGAGGTGAAATTGCCTTTCATTGATGTGTGAGATCTTCCAGCTTGCTGGAGGGGCAGACTGCCAACCTCATATCACAAGGTTTGAAATTACACTGGAAATCACAATGTCTCTTTTCTTGATGGAAACAGCAGGGAGCAATGGTTGGTTCAGACAGAGATAGAGACCCCCTACCTATAATGCCTTAGATTGATTTTCAAAAAAAAAGTACTTCCTTTTAAAAAAATAATTGCCTACTGTACTCTGTCTAGTATCTTTACTTTTGCCACATTTTTTCTACGTTATATCTATCTCATTTTCTCTTTTACTAAGAATTAATTCATTTCAGTTATGTTGGGATATTAATTATGAAAGCAGTGTTAAAGTGCAGCTCCCATAAACATCATGCTGACAGCCTGCATTAACACAGAAATGTCACTAACAGTTCTGTATTCTCCAAAAATACAGCTCAAACTGACAGCCCTTTTCTTCTCCTCGAAAGGCAAACACATTTTATTCTGTCCTGTGTAAAAACAAACATCTCATTTTCCAGAAAGAGCTATATCAAGTTCAACTAATTACATACCTTCTTTAAGAACAAATATATAAGAACTTATATGGATTTCAAATTAATTAACAGCTAGATGAAAGAATGAAAAAAAATGAGTAAAGTATTTATGATAAAGAAAACAGACTTTATCTATTAGATATGTCACATGTAGGTTAGTGATATTCTAACAGCAATTAAAATAAAGAATATTAATACTGAATTACTCTAAAAAAAATGGAAAGGCATATAATGGTATGGCAGTGTGGATGGCATCATTAAAGGCCATGTGCTCAAAAGTTTGTGAGTGAAGTGCTATAAGTTCTCCCTCTTAAACACATATAGAACTTCTAAGAATTTATAACTAAAACACTCGGAAATGAATTATTTTAAAGTTTCATTTGGTTTTCTTGTATTCTAAGTCATGTTAACCCAGAGTGGGAAAATTAAGAAAAAGATATAGTCTATTATGGTAAAACATACAAGGATCAAACCAAATCATAGAAAATTTAAAAGTTTTGTACTCATATTTTCCAAGTTGGACACAAAGACAAATAAACATTCATCAAGCCATGACTTGATTTTTTTTTTAGTTAATATATTAGTACTTCTGAGAATTACACTTAAAAAACAATGGAGATACTTTATTCCTGTTCTGTATCGATACTCTGTATCAATTTATTATAAACAACAAATATCACATTTTTAAAATTCTGATAATGTTACAATAAAAAAATTAATTTTTAGAAAGAATATTATAAAATAATGGCAGGAAAAATTTATATCTGATTTCTATTTCTAAGGATTATTTGTTAGGTAGGTAGAGCAGCTTATACCATATTTCTTTTCAAACCAGATGCCCAAGTGATTTTTCACTAACAATTCTAGTGTAAATATAACTAAAATATTGATAAATGTAGGCTGTAACATCAACTTGAACATCATGTATATCTAAATAAAAGAAACATATGCATTCTGTAAATTTGGTGCTTGACATTATAAAAGTGTAATTTTTCCACTCTTGAGAATCCTTGAAATTAATAATTGTACCTTTTGCACATGAAGTTTAAATGCTTACTAAAGGATTTGTTGGGCATCTCCTGATGGCATTTATAATATTTTAAATCTAATTCCATCAAAACTTGGTGAAATTTTATCTAATTTGTTAGTCTGTTATTTTAAATTTTGCAGAATTTATCTTGCTGATATTTAGTATTTATTATTATTGTTGTTTTAAATTTTGTCTTGAATATTATTGTCACAAGTAAAGGGCTAGAAAAAAAACAATCATAAAGGAAAATAAGAGCTTATTTTCTCACATTCTTTAGTTGAGATTAAAGCTATATTGTGTGGCAAATATATCTTTTTAGATAAGATATAGAGGAAGTATTTCTCCTGAAATTAATTTTTGTGAATATTAATAATATTCTCAAATTTGAATCATAGAGACTTTGAAAAGGATAAAGTTCGAACCAGATTTTAGAACCATTAAGAATTAATAATACTTTGTAGTAAACATTTTTACCAGACCTTGAATAATTTTTGATAATTACTATAATATAAAGACCTATAAAAGCATGGATGACAGATAAAAAAAACATTTTATATACTAAATATAATTAGATATTACAATTTACTGTACACTGGAAAGATTCTAGAATGAAAAGATATTTAAAAGAGATTAAGAGAAATATATCATAAAAATGAAAAGGAAGAAAAAAATCTCAGACATTTCATAAGGAAAAAAGTGACTGACTTAGAAGTTGGTGATGTTTATAATGATAAAGAATAATAATTTTACCAGATTTATGAAATAAATAAATCTTCACTTTGCAGAGGTTTATGAATCTTGGACACTTTTAATTGAATTAAATTTTTTCAAGTAAGGGAAACTAACATCACCTAGACAGAGTATTCATAGCAGCTGCAATGAAGGAAGTTAGCAAAGGTTACTTGTTTTCTGAATATAGTAACTCTTTCTCTATTTAACAGTTTATTTTATTTCTACTTAGGGCTTGATTTCATTTCTTGGAGGTGATGAATGACTCTTTGGACTTTTATTTTTCTCAGCTACTATACAAATTCTCTTCTTTTTGCTCTCTGGCTATCTTGAGAAATAAAACAAATAATACAAAATGAAACCGATAACGACTTTTCCTGAGGATCATGTTTATAAGCACTCATTTCTGTAAAAATAGATTTTCATCAACCCTTTGAAAGAAATAGACATATTGTGGGTGTATCAGGTCAAATGTGATAGGTCACAATATGTTGAAGATAAAAATATTGAGCTCTTTACATGTGCTCGAATCCCATTTATAGTGTGGTTGTAGTTGTTTAATACATAATGAGGCATATTAAGTTAACCATGCTGAACAGAAATAGTTGAACCATGCTCATATGTTCTCCTCTTCCCTTGAAAGATGAGATAAACATCTATTATATTTTCTTTTTATACAATTTTACTTACATTGTTTTTTCTTCTTTAACTTCACATAGTTAATTTGGGTTTGAGATGAGATCAAGAAGATTTTTCCGTTAATTCTAAATTCTCCAAACTGTCACCAAATCCTAGTTTTGTACATACAATATTTCATTATTAAAACTTCAAAAAGGAAAGAGAAAAATGTGCTCAAGCAATTAGGAGGCCAGTAGAACACTGAGAACCCAACTGGATAAAGCTAGGACACAATAAAAAGATTTATATATGAACATTAAAAAAAAAATCACCAATAAAGTTTTAACTTTATCTTTAAAACTTTATTTTCAATTTAATTTACATTAATTTTATTTTTATTTTATTTATTTTATTAAGTTTGTTGGAGTAACATTGGTTAAAACAATTATAGAATTTTCAAGTGTACATGATAATTTGACATCTATATATTCTATTGTGTATTTACCACCCAAAGTCCACTTTCCTTCCTTCAGCTACCATATATTTGATACCCTTTACCCACTTTACTTTCCCCCATCCCCATATATTTGACCCTTTTTACCCGGTCTACTCCCCCCACCCCCTGCTCCTCTTCCACCCCACTAGTAACCCCTAGTCTATAGTCCTCTGGTAACCACTAGTCTATAGTCCATGTCCATGAGTCTCTGTTTGTTTGTACTGATCATTTGTTGCTTTTAGGTTTATATCCCACATATAAGTGATATCATGTAATTTTCAACTTATTCTGTCTGGCTTATTTCACTTAGCATGATTATCTGGAGATCCATCCATGTTGTCATAAGTGGCAGTATTTCATCTCTTCTTATGGCTGAGTAATATTCCATTGTATATATGTACCACAGCTTCTTTAGCCAATCATCTATCGTAGGATACTTCGGTTGCTTCCATGTCATGGCCACTGTGAATAATGCTGCTATGAACATTGGTGTACAAATATCTTTTCAGATATGGGATTTCAAGGCTTTGAGGTAAATACCAAGTAGAGGGATTGCTGGATCATATGGTAGATCAATTCTTAGTTTTTTGAGGAA
>JAQQSQ010002256.1:0-11131 GCA_028627145.1 Eidolon dupreanum | reverse complement strand
CTCGAGCTGAGGGGGAGGGAGAGGGCGGAGGGGAGTCGGGTCTCCTCTTGCAAGAGAGGTGTGCCTGGGCTTTCACGCGAACTCGAAAGCATCTTATTTATTAGGGTTTTGCAGCAAAGCTTCCCTTACCCTGCTCCAGGCCCTGGTCAAACCCCTAAAATAGTCCAAGCAGCTACGCTCTCAGGTGGGTTCGCCTCGCGGGCTGAGTCAGATGGCAGACCCTGCACGCGGGGCTGAGGCCGGGAGCCCGGGCGGGGGTGCCCGGCCGCCCTCGCGGGCCGGGGCTGCTCCTCTCCCGATGAGAGGTACCTGCCGATTTCCTCTTTTGTTCCATAACAACTCCATTTTGTCACTCTAATTTTAGTGGCAATGTTTTTGTTCCAATCAGCGATCATTTTGGAAAAGTAGGCTGCTGAAGGAGTTCTTGGCACACAGAATGACAAGCAATTTTTAAACGGCACAAGACTGATGATTTTTAACCACACTGAATTCTAAATCTGTTTCGGGACGGCTGCTGCTCGTTAAGAGAAAAACAAGCCATCTCTGAGCCACATCCATCCCCCCGGCTGCGACGCGGCGGGCGCTGGTGGCGGGCCTACCGCGTGCAGGGCTGGGTCACGGGAGGGTGACAGGCAGGGCTCCTGCCTGCGGTGTGCACAGTCAGGGGACGGGGACACACGCAGAGACGTGTCATGCGGGTGCCCACCAGGGCCTTGAGCATCGAATGCTGGCTGCAGCGAGGACCCAGGCCAGGCAGCGGGAGACCATCCCTGTCACCTTTCAGCCCCGCTAACGCCCGGGTCCGAGAGGCCACCGGCCACACTGGCCTCGCTCTCCAGGGAGACGTGGTTAAGTCTGGCCGTCCCTCGAAAAGCGAAATGTGGCATTGCCGTGTGACCCAGCCACCCAGGTGTACATCCAGGTAAACTAAAATGGGCAGAAGCGGACACCAGAACATGTGTGTCCACGACGTTAGTCACAGTGGCCGAAAGAGTGGAGACGACACAAACGTCCACGGATACAACACAAACAAAACGCGGCACACGCACAGCGGGTGTCGCCGCCCGTGACAGGGAGTGACACGCTGACACATGCCATAGCACGGGCGACCGTCGAGATGCCGTGCTCCGTGAAAGGAGCCGATGCCGAGGACCACGCGGGGCCCAACCCGCCGCGTGCCACGCGCCCGGCGGCGAACCCGCCGACAGAGGCCGGTGAGCGGGCTGAGAAACACGGTCTAGGATTAGACAGCGGTGGCGGCCACGCAACCCGGCGAGGGCTCCGAATGCCACTGAACTGTTCGCTTTGAGATGGTTCCTTTTATGGTGTTTCTTTCACCTCAATTTTCAAAAATCTCAAAAAGAAAGATTCTAGAACATTCTGCCTCGATCTCTGATTGGCACTGCTGCCTTCCCTCCGTTCTGTCTGGGGTTTCTCCTGCCGGCCCCTGCAGGCCCCGTGGGGGGTGGGATGCAGGGGCCTCTTCCAGATCCAGCGCTGGTCACTTGCGGGCTGGGGGACCTTGAGCTTTTCCGAGTGTGGGTTCCCTTCTTTGTAATATGGACGGACAATCACCCATCCGCGGTTCAAGAGACACTGGAGCATGGGGTGTGACGTGAGCTCCCTGCCTGCCTGTCCATGAGGGTCGAGCCACTGTCCAGCAGACAGATTCACTCCGTGAGCTGACACTGCACCAGATCCCAACCGGTGACGAGGGCTGGACGGGGTGGGTCGGGTCCCTGCTATCACCTGGGGGACAGAAGAGGATAGGGCAGGCCCTTGGAGCGACATCTGAGCTGACATCGGAGGCTCAGAGGAGCAGACAGCTTCGGGAAAGGGCCCTGGAGGGGGAGCGGCACATGTGGCGCAGCTTGGCGGCGGGGCCGTGGCAGCAAGAGGCGGTGCCAGGTGGGGCGGGGGTGGGGAGCCTCCAGGCAGGGCCCGCTTGGAAGCCGGTCCCAACGGAGGGGTCAGAGCGAGCAGGAGCGAGATCCAGGCATGGCAGGGGTCCATACTGCCCTCCTGGCTTACTCAACAAGCAGACAAAGGGTGTGGCCTCAGTGGGGTGGTCCCCTGGGCAGGCCGCAGCACGTCACTGTGACCTCAGGCCTCCAGGAGCTCCAAGGTGCAGAGGAGAGGGGTGCAGGGGTGGTTGCAGGGGTGGCCCTAGGGTGAGGCAGTGGGCTTACCTGCTGAGACAGCTCTGTCCCCTGGCGTCCAAGGTCCCTGTCCCTTCCACGGGAGGGGGCTAACGGCGTAGCCCCGACATAGTTCTGACTCCCCCTGGGTGCTTGCTCTGCCTGGGCGGGTGCTCCCTCGTCCCTCCTGCCCCCTTAGTCTTCGCTGACTTGCCGTCCCGGATTCACAGAGCACCTGGGCCCGGCCCCGTACACGAGCTAGGGGCAGACAGCCAAACAAGCCGGGCTCAATGGAGCCTCTAGCAGGAGTCAGGAAGAGGCAGGAGGGCTTCCAGGAGGAGATGACCCCTGGGCCAAGGCTTGGTGGAGGAGCAGAGTGGTCACGAGGAAGAGCAGAGCCCAGGCACTGGCCCCGAGGTTGGCTGCAGGGGTCTTGGGGAGGATTGATTGTCACACTCCCTCCGGGGCCGTACGGCCTGCGAAGCCGACCACAGGGCCACTGCAGGCCCGTGTGGCTGCGGGCGCTTTTCCCCGGGTGCGGTCCGAATCCTGGACACACTGGGGGACACGGCAGGCACCGCCCCCTCAGTGGGCCACGCTGGACCCGGGGCCACTCCATGCAGCAAGGTGGACCACGGTCACCTGCTCCACTAGGAGACGCTGACGCCTTTATAGGTGTCACGTGAGTTCTCACCAAAACCCAGGGCAGTGGACACAGTGACTGTAGGTGACAGGACCGATCGAAGAGAGGGCAAGTGACTTCCCCAGGTTGCGGCTAGCCAGGACCCCCAGCAGTCCAGAGCCACGAACACCCCAGCGGCTCTCTCCCTATGAAGAGGCCGCTGCAGGCAGACACAAGGTGGGGTGTCGCCAGCTTGGGTGCGGAGCCTCAGGCGCAAAGGGCAGTCCAACGCAAGTCCGAACGCCACAGCCCTGGCTGCGCCTGGCTGAGCCAGGCCCTG
Organism: Eidolon dupreanum; assembly: GCA_028627145.1. Taxonomy (NCBI): domain Eukaryota; kingdom Metazoa; phylum Chordata; class Mammalia; order Chiroptera; family Pteropodidae; genus Eidolon; species Eidolon dupreanum. The sequence goes on along the minus strand of JAQQSQ010002256.1, from coordinate 8,031 downwards.
GCGCTGTTGGGACAGTGCAGAGCTGGACTCTGGCCCCACCAGCCCCACCTGAGTCTGCGGGTGGCAGTCCAGGGGGCTCCTCCTCCTCTGCCAACGCTTTCTCCCAAACCACTTTGCTGTGGGCAGCCCAAGCTCCTCAGGCACCTGGGCTCACCTGGCCGGGGCTCCGTGCTCAGTGGGGTGAGTCATTTCCTTGCCCACCTGCGACTCAGGGACAGGGTCTTCTCCCAGGGCCCAGTACCCTAGGGGTTTGCCAGAAAAAGGGTGGCGGGGTGAAGGAATGAACAAGTGAGTGGGCAAATGAATGAGTGAGCAGGTGAATGAGGGCACGAGTGGTGAATGAATTAGCGACACGATGAATGAGGGAGTCGATGAATAGATAAGTGGGTGAATGAATGAGTGGGTGAATGAATGAATAAGCAGGTGAATGAATGAATAAGCAGGTGAATGAATGAGGGGGGTGAATGAATGAGTGAGCAGATGAATGAATGAGTGAGCAGGTGAATGAATGTGTGAAAGATGAGGGAGCCGGTGAGTGAGTGAGTGGGCAAATGAGAGGGTGAATGAATGAGTGAGTAGGTGAATGAATGAGTGAGCGGGTGAGTGAGTGGGTGAATGAGAGGGGGAATGAATGAATGAGCGGGTGAATGAATGAATAAGTGGGTGAATGAATGAGTGAGCGGGTGAATGAATGAGTGTGTGAAAGAATGAGCGAGCCGGTCAGTGAGTGAGTGAGTGAGTGGGCGAATAACAGGGTGAATGAATGAATGAGCAAGGGCACGGAGGACAGGTGAGAGGTGAATGAGTGAGGGGAGGGCGCGAGCAGTGGTGGCCGGCCCCCTCGCCGGGGAGCGCTGCTCTAACTCCCCCGCGGGCCCTCCGAGGCTCGGCTCCGGCGGTAAGTAGGGCAGCCCCGATTCGCTCGGCAGCCCTGCCCTCCTTTACTCTCAGAAGTGTCCCCTTTGAGATGATAAACGACACGGTCGCTTGGCAGTGAGCCTCCTTCCAGGACCGTCCACGAGGACGGCTGGGACTTCAGGAACGGGAAGCAGGTCAGACCATCGGCGGGTCTGCACCTGTGCCGGGCTCAGGGTCGGAGCGCGGCCCCCAGCAGCGTGGGGCCGTGTGTTCACCTGGGCGAGCGCTCGGCGGGCGTGCTGCACACCTGAGGTTCACACGGGGGCTGCTAGAGTCTTCCGAACAGTACCCGAAACTGAGTGTGCATACGTGTGCATGAGCAAGTGCGTGTGTGTGTGCATGAGCATGTGAGCACGCGTGCACGTGCGTGTGCAGTTTTCATTTGACCCTCAGTCAGCTCTGTGACCCCCAAATGCTCTCAGTGCCTGTGGGACAGGAGCCAACATCATGGCTGCTCAAAGCTGGGGGTGGGGGACGCCCTTGTCCTCCTTCTCCCGCCCTCAGTGTGGCCTCTGAATGGCCCGGGCAGTGTCACAGCAGGTGGACGGCATGACCCGGGCTGTCCCCGCTGGGCCAGCACGCTGTGGGGGCAGATGAACCGTCCTCGGCCGGATAAGGTATCTGGGTCGGACAAAGCTCCTGACTAATGAGGAAGAAAGTCCTAGCGTCCGCTCCAGTACAGGGGACGTGGGACGTGGAGCTGGCCCATCCCTCCTCTCCTCAGCGTCCTTCCAGGAAACAGTCATCAGCCTGGCCCTGTGCCCGACCACAGAGACCCGGTAATGGCCAGGAAGGCCACCAGGTGACCGCCGACATCGCTGTGGCCCCCTCCTCATGCACATGCCGACCTGCTTAGGTGGGAACTCTGAGAGCCTGTTAGGGTCACAGCAGGTCCTGTCGAAGTCAGCCGTCCAGTGAAAGGTCTCGGAGGCCCCCAGCTGGCCTCGAAACACCCATTTGGACAGATGTCACCATGCACGAGGAGGCCAGTGAGCCCGGGACCCAGTGCCTGTCAGAAGTCCCCTCGCCTCCATGGTCCTGTCAGTAAAATGGACCCGCAGCCGGGACACCAGCTCTATCCGTCCCACAGGATACATAGGTAAAGTAAGCACTTTGTGAAGCAGCACCCATGGGGGTGAGAAGCACTGTATCGGAGGCAGAAGCGACCTGTCTCGGGTTCGTCAGAACCTTCTGGAACGCAAACCTTCCCTCCCCTCAGGGGGACTCCTGCAGGCTCTCCCACTCTGAGCTCAGCCTTCTCTGTGCACGGCGCACCCCCGGCTCGGCAGAGCCTGCCATAGAAGTCGTGGCACCCAGCGCAGAATGGAAATTGGGGCCCCTGGGTCAAAAATGATTAAGAATTTTAGGGCCGTGACTGCAGATCGCTCAAGAAGCTCGGGCACCTTGCAACAGTGCGTGTCACCTGCCCGTGAAGGTAATCCGTGTTAATTTGACAACAGTTTTTTCCATGTCCCCAAGTTCCCCGCCTCAAGAGCTATGGGCAGGTCCTAACTTTAGGGAGTGCAGTGAGCTGAACCCTGACAGGGACCCTCTGGGACTCTAAGAGGGGGTCAGGGACAGGCACCCGGACCCCTGCCCAGGTGTCAGGACAGAAACGAGGTGGTATGGTGCTGTGCAAAGTGCCTGAGGGAGCAGATTAAGGGACTAGGCTCCTGGGGAGACCGGCATAGAACCCTCACACCGTCCGGCTGTTGACTGAAGTGCTGCCTGTGACAGGACTGCGCTGGCGACAAGCAGAAGAGGGGACAGTCAGCCAAGGTCATGCCAATGGCAAAGCGTCCAGCCATGGGAAATGCTGTTTTGGAAGAATATTTTCAATCCGTGACATGGTGTCCTTTGTCACGTGAGAAAAAGAAAAGCAGGGTCCATCATGGAAAAAGGTGGGTCCCGTTTCGCATGACCCACATTTACGCTCAAAGGAGGACGCGGACCCCGGCCGTGGTTATTGACGTGGGGCGGGGCCGGGAGCGCGCTGTGTTCCTTCCGCGTCCCTTTCCGCCCGTGCCAAATTCACTGCGGGGCCAGACGCCACGCGGAGAACAGCACGCTGATTTGAAAGCGAACGCGTCTCCAGAGGAGACCCGCGAATGGCCAGTGGCACGTAGAAGGCGGTCAGCACCGTGAGTCGTCAGACACGCATGGAACCCGCAGCGAGAGACCGCTCCAAAGCCACCAGGCCCGCTGTCACCAAAACCAGACAGGAAGCGCTGGCAAGATCATGGGGAAACTGGGACGCTCGTGCGCTGCCGGTGGGACTGTCACGCGGTGTGTGACCATGTGCCCCAGCGAGCCATCCCGCTCCTAGGTGCGTGCCCCCCAAAACCGGACAGGAGGGTTCAGACAAAAACTTTCGCCCAAACGTCCATGGCAGCGCGGTTCACGGAAGCCAGAGCGCCCATCGGCTGACAAACAACAGGACGTCAGCCGGCCGGACGAAGAGGTGGCCGCTCACGGGCGCAGGGTTTCTTCCGGGGTGACGGAAGTGTCCTGGGAGCAGACAGTGGCGGCGTGTGGGCACAGCCTCGTGACTGCGCTAAACACCCCTGAACCTCACACGTTCAAAGACTGGCACGGCGGCGTGTGGCTGAGGTCCCTCAGATCGGCATGCAGCAAAAGGGGACACGGGAGGGATCCCCATCAACGAGTGACCGCTCGGCCTGACTGGACCGGCCATTGATGCTTCTGAACCCGCGTTGGCCGAGAACAAGCGTCGATTTGCGATCCAAGTCTGCGGACGGTGCCGGAGCCGCCCCTTCCTGCCCCGTGTCCCCGCCCCTTTCTGTCACGTCCCCGCCCCTTCCTGCCCCGTGTCTCCGCCCCTTCCTGTCACGTCCCCGCCCCTTTCTCCCAGTGCCCCGCCCCTTCCTGCCCCGTGTCCTCGTATTCCCAGGCCGGGTCTCCGCGCCCCAGCGCCTGCATCCCCACAGCCCCGGACAGGCCTGGTACGGGGGACGCAGTGCGCCCTCCCAGACGCTGTCCTTGGCTACCCCGCCGCTGCGGCAGGACCCTGGCCCTCCGACGCGCGCCTCGGAGTTGAGCTGCTGGTGTGCTACGTCATCACTCCCAGCATGTGGCCCCATAAGCCAATGTTTATTCATTATCCTGAATCTGTTTCCTATCGTCTATTTCAGAGGAGCCAAAAACAACATCTCAACTCAGTGACAGAGCGCCATATGACAGCTTTCGTGTTCCAAAATGAGCCACAGCACGCTCCGTGGGGTGGCCCTCAGCTCCCGCCTGTGCCCAGCGAGGGGGGGCTCCTGGCCCCGGCTCACCGTCCCCAAACGGGGTGCCCAGGTGCCAAGAAAGAGGCCTCAGATCAGGCCTCACTAGTGTGACAGGTGGCAGGTCGGTGGCCACCTGCACGCACCGGGAGCAGCTCATTTGTTCCACTTCTTACAGGGCACAGCCACGTCTATCTTCGGGGTCCCCAGAGTCCAAGCCACGCATGGTGTGGGTGAGGGGGACAGGTCAGCCAATTCCCTGAGCAGGACACACTCCCTCCGGCTGCTACTGCCCTAGCTCTGGGCAGGGGTGGGAGGAGGCCTCTCGGAGTGGGAGGGCGCGGCAGGCAGGCGGACTCTGAGGCCCCTCGTCACCTGGACCAACCGAGGGGACAAGTGACACCCTGGCCTGGGATGCCAACGAAGGTGGCGTTTTCTCAGGTCTCATAACACACCCCTGCCTCCCCGCTCTTCACAAGCTATGGTTCTAAAGACATCTCGTTGAGCAGTGTCGAGAGGTTCGGAGTGGGAGGGAGCGCCCAGCCGGATTTGGGGTGAGCTGTGCATGAGCGCGGAATGGGTGTCTACGGCCCCCGCCAGGCAGGGTCTGTCCGCCTGCCAGCCAGCCAGCCAGCCAGCCACCCATTCACTCACCCTCTCATCACCCACCCACGCACGCGTCCCTTTATCCGCCTGTCCATCCGCCCACCCACCCATCCATCCATCCAGGAAGCGCTTTCTCAGTACTTCCTCCAGCCCGGGCACCGTGCTGGGTGTGGGGACACCTGGGTGAGCTGGCTGCATCTTCCTGGTCCTTTGGCCTCGTGGAGGGCGATGCATGTTGATCGAGTCACCTCGTAAATAATACGCGTTCATGAACTAACTGACAGGCCCTCACCTTCGACCCCGTTGGCTCACGCCACGTGCACTGATTAAATCTGCTCCGACTCAGCTCTCCGGATCCCGGCTCAGCCAACGCACCGCCTGGAAGCCTCTCACACGAACACCCCAGGTGTCGCCCAGACTTCCGGCCTTGTCAGGGGGAGGGGGAGCCGCTACTTTCTGTGGGCTGTGTTTCGGGCCACACCCCAGGATCCTGCCTGGTCTCCCCGTTCGGTGGCTGTCTGCAGATGTGGCTCTCAGGGGGACCGACAGCCAGTGTCCAGCGAGCATGTCTGAGGGCCAGCCTGCCCCAAGGGATTTCCATGACGGGTTCCCCCGCCCTGCAGTAGCCCCGCGGTAAACACGCTGCTGCCATCGCCACCCCACGGAGCGGGAGGCGGCCGCTGGCTCAGCGAAGCTGAGCACCCTGCCTGAGGTCACACGGCAAGCGACGGGCGAGACTCGGGCTCTGGGCACGTGGCTTTAACCCAGAGCCGTGGACTCTGGCGTCCGGTCTGTGGACTTGGGCTCCTGGCCTCTCCTCTGGAACAGAGGACGTGCCCTGAGGTGGACCCAGAGGCTTGTGGATGGGTCAGCGTGCGGCCTGGCTAGGTGACACACTTACAGGGCAGAGGGCAGAGTCACTGCCCTTGCCTCAGACAGCAAAATGGCCCCACTAGGGATGAGCCGTTTGGCAGGAAGGGGATGGGACGGCGTCTATGGGAAGCCCCACGGCTTTCAGGGAGGGAGCTGGGTGAGGCCGTAGGGTGGCATGTAATCCTATGGGACCGGTGTCCTTACAAGAAGAGAAGGGGACATCGGAGACGTGTGCAGAGGAGGCCGTGTGAGGAGCAGGGACCGGACGGGCGTCTGCAGGCGGGGTCGAGAGGCCTGGCCAGGACCCGCCCCGCCGACGGCTCGGTGGGGGGCTGCAGCCTCCAGAGCTGTAGCCTCGTCCACCGTCTGCTCTTCCGGCCCCCGGGCTGTCACGTTGTGTCATGGCAGCCCTGGCAGACGAAGACAACACTCTTTCCTGCCCACGGCCGTCCACCCAGTGTGGGAGCAAGAATGTCCCCAACCCCCCGACGGGGGGATGTCTGAGCCACACCCGCTCTCCTCACTCCAGAAGCCCAGTCCACAGTGACCGCTGGGCAAGGTGCCTATCTGGACAGAGCCGCAGACACCACATCCTGTAGCAGCTGTGGGGAGGGAGGGCAGGGTGGGTACCAGCATCCCCAGGTTGCCATGGTAACTGAGGCCGGCCATCACTGCCTCTGGGAGGGGAAGGGGCTGGGTCCCAGAGTGACGCTGAGTCCTCCTGACGGAACCGGAACCGGACCCGGCAGGACCGTCCTCGGGGGTGGGTCAGAGCGTGGAGACCAGTGTTTACACAGGGAGCAGCTGCCCGAGGCGAGCTTGCTCGGAGGCTGTGGGCTCCCAGCGCGTGTTTTAATAAAACGGCGTGGAGGGAGGGCGGGAGGGAGGGGCCGGCGTGCTCTCGCCTCGGCTGTTCCACAGAAGCATGGTCACCCGCGGCCCGGACGACGTATCCTTGTTTATTTTGCTTCTCATTGGGGAACAGCGAGTCCCTCCTCTGGAAGACGGCTCTTTCGTTGCTTATTAATGTTCTACATTACGATTGTGCTAACAGAGTCACTTGCCCGTATTTTTAAAAGTTCTAAAGATAACAGAAACGTGCTATTTGGGGACCGACCGCGCCCGCCGTGGTGTCTCGCAGGGGCTTCGTACACGGTGTGACTGCCGGGACTTCCGCTTCACGGCAGGACTCCACGAGCCCACGCCCTGGGGGCGCTGGGCAGAGCTACCCAGAAACGTGGGGATGGCACCACCCCTTCTCTGCCTCCCACGGGAGTGCTCTGAGCTGGGTGAACACAGGTCACGGCAGTGGCCCCCGCTTCTGTTCAAAGATCCCAGACATTGAGACCCCCATGCTGAGAGGACATGTGAACTGCAGCCCATGGGGGGCCCTGCGCCCCTCCGTCTGCTGGCCTGGCATCCTGACTGTCCGTGGCAGACCGTCCTCCTGCACCCTGAGCCTGGCCGGCCACACGTCTCAGGCACACCCACCCCTTAGTACCTGGCTCAACGTGACCCAGGCAGGGCCAACCCAGACGGTTGCTACGTGGGCAGGAAGAACCACCTTGGAAGACATAAGCCCGGGAGGTGGGCTGGCCAGAGAATAAAGCCGCCAGGGAGGGGTCAGTGCGCAGAGGTGGAGAGAAATCTCCCCGGGGACACTGAGCACCTGGATCCAGCCGTGCCTGAAGCCGCCAGCCAGGCTTTTCACTCATATAAGCTACTGATTCCGTCCCGGGGGACGGGGGTGCTCTAGGGAGCCCTGGGACTTTGCCACCTCCAGTTAAGAGTGGTAATGACCGGAGCAGCCCCTGAGCTGGCACGGGGCAGGGCGAAGCCCTGGGTCAGGGCGTGGGTCAGCTTTCCGCACCGGCTCCACCACCAGCCAGGAGCCGGACCCTCCTCCAGAAACGGGGGCCCGAGCCCTGAATCGGGGTTCTCACACCGGGTCCGAGAGAGCCCGGTCCTCTCAGGGGTACCCGCCTCCCCGACAGGAGCCCTTCCGTCTCTGCTTTCCTTCAGATGACGCCTAGTGAGTGACCGCGGGCTTGCTGGTAAGGAAAAGGTGTTTTGCCCGGAGATGCACATTTTCACACAAAGTTTCTTTTCCTTAAACATGGCAGTTTTCCCTCCACAGGTCACTCGAGTAGGTGACAGTCTCAGCTTCGTGGTAACTGTCCCCCACCTGGGTCTCGCCTTCTCTGGGTGGTGTCTATCTGCGCTGGGTCCCCGGTCCGTGGGCTCAGACACCCAGAGATTCCTTGGGTCGGTGACCCAGACTCCACTCACAGCCTGTGCCTGCAGCTGGCCGGCTGAGACCCGCACTGGCCGCTCAGATTCTCCGGGCCTCTGTTCCCTCGCGTGCACGGACAGAGCCTGCAGAGCCTCC
>JAQQSQ010002255.1:0-11133 GCA_028627145.1 Eidolon dupreanum | reverse complement strand
AAGTTGGGGGAGGCAGAGATTCAGGTAATCCTCTAGGTGGTGTGACCTCTGTTATCCAGTTTGATGACATCTCAGGTATGGCGAAACTGTGTCAGCACACTGTGGAGGGGATGGCTCAACAGAGGAACAATGGATACCACCAGCTCTTCTGCCCAAGAGACAGTCTCACCTCTGGCCCTTGTTCTAACATGTCAGGGTCCCCCTATAAGTCCCTAGTATCACCCTGAGCAACTGACTAGGTGCTGGTGCTCAGAGCAAGCAAGTCTGTCATCGCCATAGTCCAATCTCAGAGGCGGCCCCTTTAAGAGGCAGCTGCTGGCTACCACTGCCATTGCCATGGGTTCTGTCCCACTCAGCCATTCAGACTGGCAGCCTTGCATCTTTGCCCCTCCTTCCTCCAACCATTGCAGGGTGATTTCCTATTTCTCTCCCTAGTTGTAGGACTTCTGTTCCTCTAGACCCTCAGGCAACTCTACTTGCTGTTTGCTCTGTGTTTCTGTCTCAAATTTGATGTGGTCGCCAGAGGGATAAACGAAGCTTTCATCATCTATGCCTTTTTGTCCGGGTCCAAGCAACCCTCCATTTTTTTTTTTTCAATAAATAAAAATCATCCACAAAACAGGAAAATGGAACCTTTGTGCTGAAATTTCTTAACTCAAGTGGCCATGAAGAACCAATTCTGTCATTCATCATGCAGCCAGCATGTAGAACCCAGTTACTCAGAAAATTATGATTTTAGGCTGCATGGAGCATGGTCTTGGCTTGAGGAGGGAAGAGAGAGGTGGAAAAGAATGGTAGAAAATGAAAGCTTTTCGAATAGCAGAGCAAATTATACCTTAAATGTTCAACAAGGCCCCTGCTACATGCCCTTGTTTTATGATAAGCAGATCAAGAAGAATTTAACTTTTTTTTTTTAACTTTGATGACTTGAGAGCTGGAACTCTAAGTCACCAGTGTACGTTGAGTGGTAGCTCAAGGCCCAGCCTATTGTAGGCCTCTCAATATACGTGTAGGGAATGAATGAATGTATGCATACAGCATTATGGAAACTGAGACAGTTAAAGGTGAGGATGGTTACCACTGTTGATTTATGGGAAAGAATTGATGAAAAAAGTGAAAGGACATCTTAATTAAGTCAAGCGACCTCAGAAGAAACAATTTTAGAAGCATAAAAATTAAAGCCACATATTTATCACACAAGGTGTGCAAATAATTATAGACAGTAGAGAAAAGAAATTAAAAAGTGGAGCCAGTGGTTGAAGCCATACATACAAGTAGCTTGAGAATAACTTATTATTTGAATTAATTTTTTTATTAAAGTTTTTATTTTGGAATAATTTTAAATTTCAGAGAGTACAGAGAGTTCCTGTGAGCTGCTTAGCCTGTGTCAGTGTTTCCTGACACTACCAAGGCACGTTTGTCAAACTAAGAAGCCGACGTTGACTAAACTTCACACAGTTCAGATGACTAGTTTACCATTACTGTCCTTTCTCTGTTCCAGGATCCAATCCAGGATCTCTTGTTGTATTAGGTGATCATGTCTACTTTGTCTCCTCTGGTCTGGGACAATGTCTCAGTCTTTTTTGTTTTTATTGCCCTTGACAGTTTCAAGGAATATGATTGAGTATGTTCTAGAATGTTCCTCAAAATGGGTTTGTCTGAGGTTTTCTCATGGTTAGATTGAGGTTATGGGTTTGGGGGAAGACTACCAGAAAGGTAAAGTGCCCTTCTCATCACGTTAGCAGACGGCACATGATATCTACATGACATCATTGGGAATATTAACATTGACTATGTTTTTTGACCACAGTCCTTGCCTTTACACCAACTCGTTTCCATCCTTATGGCCAACCTGCCATCCCCTCAGCTCACGTTAAGTGGTATAGAGGTCCTCTTTCAACATCATCAGAACTCTGTTTCTTCATATCTTAGCTGAGACCCTGTTCCCCCAATTATTCTCTTGCTTTGGTAGCACCAGTCTCTCCCTTTATAGAGCTTTATTGAGTATCTGCTTAAACATTGTCAAAGAGAGTGCACGAAACAGACATGCACTTTTAAAAGACATTTTTCGGTCTTAGGAAAAGCTATTAAAGCAATGAAATGCAAAATTAGATATAGAAAAAAATGGGAGAAAAATGGCAGCCAAAAATAGACAGCCAAATCAAACAGGGTCAGAATTTGTGATTCAAATAGCAAATGCAAAAAGGAAAAGTAATGGTCAAAAACAAAAGTTCAAAAATCAAAAGTTTCCAATTTTAAAATAAAATTTTGCAAAAGTATAGAAAGTATAAGTGGTTCAAGTTTGTAGAGGAACAGAAACAGAGATGGAAAAATATGTTTCAAATAGGTAAGGCAAATTTTAATGAAAAGCCAAATAATACAGTTATCTGATCTTGCAAAAGGAAAGCACAGCAATTTGGAAAGTGCAAGAAGCTTTTGGCAGCCCTGAAGTGATTAATAGCCATCAGCTTGGACTTAATGAAGAGGTGTGAGGAGGACCGTCCAGAGGCTGGAATTGAGGCCTATTGTTTACTTTATATAAACAGAATCATTTTGTTTTGAGAAGCAAGCAACAGAGGAATTTGAAATCCTTTTTTTAAAAAAATTTAAGTTGTTAAAACGGTTTTTGTTTGTTTATTTTTGAGGAAAAAAATGCGTGGCCATGTTTTCTAAATGTGGCTCGTGCCCACTGTCATATTGAATGTTTTTTTCACACAGTAGAATTCACTGGGCATCTTCCCTGTTCAGACATGGTGTCAGGAGTTGGTCCCTTCTCACAAGGATTTTATAGTTTAGTTAGTATATTCCCATTTTATTCCTTACCTCATAGTTGTGTCTTTACTGGTTTAAATCTTAGGAGTGAAATCTCTTTTGCAAGCAGGATTTTGGTTTTTGCTTTTTCCTTGAGTGACTTGTTTCAGCACCATTCCTCCACCCCCTGCCCAGGTTAAATACTGAGTTCTATTGATTTCCTCACTCTCACTTCCCCATGTGCTTGCAAGGGCAGCAGCCCATGAATGTGCAGAGACAGTAAATTTGTTGCCATAGTTTGGCTTTACTTTGCAGTTCCCATGCCAGGTAAGTCCAGGTTGTTTGCAGGTGACCTGTCTTGTCCACACTTTGGATCCTTCCAGTAGAAGGGCCATACACTGGACATTCCATCCCATAAAAGAATATCAACACAGGGTTACAAAAATCCATGTAATCCACATAAAACTATATAATACATTAAGCCTTCAGGTTGTATATGGGAAACACAGATCCTACTATATCCCACAATGTCCATTATTGTCTAATGTTTTCATTCCGTCACTAATGGTTGCTTGAATAGCAGTTGTATCTCTTGGCCTAAACTGGCCCGAGGCCTTTGCCATGGCTAGACCTTTCTGCCAGTGGTTCATGGGGTTTGTGTACTAGGCTCATCTGTCCTGTGAAGTGCACTCTGTTCTGTTACATCTCGTGTTCTTGTGACATGGGTTAGTTCACAGATGACTGGTAAAAGGAGGAGTGATGTCAACATACCATAGAAGTTAAATTGATTCATCTGTGATTTTTCCAAGGCAGGGGAAGGTAGAATAACAGGAGTAGAATTATAAACTTCAATAGGACATAAAAACAAAACAAAACAAAAAACATAAGCAAAAAAATTCAGTAGGGTGCTGCATCGATGGAAGCCTTTAGATAACTGTTTTAGGCAAATTAAAAAGGAGTGCATAAGTAGGGCGCCCTGGAGAAGCACATTTCCTGCCTGGTGGGGCTCTAGGATCATGGTTAGTTGTGCTTCCTGCTGTGCCCTTTAATGGCTACCCTCTGGCCCAGAGTTCTGCTTCATTGCCTTGCCTCAGCATCTGCAAGCAAGCCCTGCCACTCTTTTGTTTTGGTACACTTTTAATGTCCATTGAGGCAGACTCCAGAACTCTAAGCTTCCTGGTAGAAAGACTGGGGTTATGTGTTTGGGGGAAGACTACCAGGAACTAATTATTGGTTTTCCTGGCTTCTGGTTACAAAATTGCATAGGTTTTAAATGGTTGCCTTTAGTTTGCCATGAAATATACTATTTTTAAGAGCACTATTTTGCAGAACACAAGGTTTTACAGGAGTCCGTATTGAATGGACTGACTCAGCTATGTATCTTCCTTTCAACTACACTCAGCTCTCCTCCCTCTGATACATTCTTAGCTGGGGACACTGCTCCCTCCACTGTCCCAAAGTTTGAAAGATAAGGTCTGAGAAGAGGAGACGGGGGGGTCATTCAGTTTCTACCAGTTATCTCCGTATATTGCCACTGCAGACTTCATCCGCCTCCTCTAGACCCCAAACTCTATAAAGGCAAAGACCAGATCTTTGGTCCCTATATTCCTCATACCTGGAAAAAAAAACAGTACTCAATGTTGGAATGTTAACTCAAGTTGTCTGTAATGTGTCAGAAAGCCAGATGCTCTCCCCAGATATACTCCCCATGGAAGCAGGACCAGAATGATACTGCAGGACTTTTAGAGATAAACTCCATGACACTCCAAGGGTATCTCTAACTCTGCTGAGTAAACTCTACTCTAACTCAACTGAGCTAACTGACCAAACCCCAATTAAATCTTCTAATAACTTTGTTGTGCTCTCCTCCTGAAATAGATCCTAACAAAGTCATTGCTCCTCAAAAATAAAATTAAAAATATGATGGTGCAATAATGTCATTTGAAAACAATAGTGAGGGAAGAAGAGAGAGATTGATAAGTGTGTGACTGAGAAAGATGTGTTACATGAATTGTGAACATTGCTAAGAGAGCGGGAGGACCACTCAATTATCCAATGAAATGGGAACTATCTAGACCAGTAATATTCAGATAGCTCAGACTGAAGCCAATCCTTCAGGAGTTTGTGCCAGAGCCCAATCTCAACCTACCTACTGGAATCTCAGGGCTTTTTTTGCTGGCTGCCAACTATTACCATAAGAAGCTCAGACCTAAGGGAATCCATCCTCTCCCTCTCTTCTGTCCACTGTAGTAATGGGCGAGTGAACTTGAGTCCAGCTTCTAGCAGTCATTCAATACACAAAGAACTGCTTCTCCCAAGTTCAGAATCTCATAGTTACTTTGGCCAGACCCTCCATATCCATCTTTGCCCTGCTGCCCCTTGTAAATCCCTAGAGGAGAAGAAGATACAGCACTAGAAATCAGAGGGCGTGCTTTCCAGTACCAGCTCTGCAGAGGACCTGCTGGGGATCTGGGGAAGTCACTTAGCCTGTCTGCTTCTCAGTTTCTTATCTGTGAAGTGAAAGGGTCAAACTAGAACATCACGTTTTCTTCAGAGTAGAGAAGTGATGTAAGACATTTTCATTATAGAATTTGTAAAACACAGTAAAAACATTGTGTAAAATTTCTGTATTATTTGTAAAATACAGAAAACTATCATGCATATGCAGAGTATTTTAGACATTATTGTATAATCTTATAACAATTGTATAATTTTGGATCCTTCTTTTTCTCCTAATATTATATGAGTGACTCCTCCATTCATTAAAAAAATTTCTGTGTAACTTGTAATGGCTTCCTAAAATTTCACAACCATTTGATTTCTAAAATGCCTCCCATCACAAATATTTTAGAATTCCTTGAGTGACAAAAAAAAAAAAAAGATGTATTTTTTTAAAGAAGGATGTCTGAGAAAAAGAGAAAAGAGAAAGACAGGTAACATCTTTAGGTACCATGTTGTAGTCACTGTGGAGCATAATTTAATCACATTATTATTGGGAGACAATCCTCCATGGTTCTCTCATGCTCTTATGAGAGAATATGACAGCTTTTTACCTGAGCCATTCTTCAGGGTTGTGTTCTCAGCAAGCCACATTGAGAAATGAGGTAAGAGCTACCCTAGAAGGAAGGACAGGCTTGCTTATTATTTGCTGTAAAAGCATCACATTCCCCACGCTAAGAGTTACTCAGCTGCATGTACAAATCCACTGCATGTACAACATCTATCTAGACCCCTCTACATTGCCCCCATGGACTTGGGCCAAGGGTAACCAATGCAAATGCTCATGTCCATGGTGCTTGCTCTACCATGAGTAAAGAAGTATTTTATCTCTGACTCAGGAGTCTCATAGCTTCTGCCAGAAACAGAGTAATTCATTAGCTTATAAGTGGAGTAATATCAACCCCCAGACCAAACAATTATTACTTGTTAGTTAAACTATGACAGTTGAGCAGCAAGGATATTTGGACTCCAAGAAATAAAGCATCTTGCTTAACTTTACACAGCTGATTAGTGGCAGAGCTAGAAATCAGACCAGGGTGTGTTGGTCTCCAAACCCCACATATTTCATTATCTGTTTTCACCATATTAGACACCATACTCTATCTTCTAGTCAGTAGAAACCACTTAATATGAAATTAACCAAGAACTTTAAATGGATTCTTCATTAAGAAAAGTAGTTGATCCTAGTTAGATGTTGAGTCTGAAGATACTTTCCCTGGCAAAGCTTACCATCTGTTACCTATTTGGAGGATTCATCTATAAGCTATATAGCTGACTTATTTAGATTAAATAAAAATGTTTAAATATGGTTGTTGTGGTGTTTTACTGGCTTTAAAATTTTTTTTTCTTCAGCAGGCTTCAGCACATAAATATTATGAATATTCTTAAAAATGAAATGAACACAGGAAGCTTTCTATGCTGGAGAGAAGAGGAGGTAATGAATAACCTTAGGGCATGTGTCACTTCTGAGCAAGAGACATTTTTTTAAAACTTATTTTTTTCAGAGCAGATTTAGATTCACAGCAATAGTAAGAGGAAGATACAGAGATTTCTCACATACCCCCTGCTGTCATGCATGCATAACCTCCTCCATTAATAACCTCTCCCACTAATGATATCCCCCACGAAAGTAGTACACACTGACACATCATTACCACCCACTGTTTACATTAGGGTTCGCTTTTCATTAATTAAAAACAACATTACTTATTGATAGAAAATTGTCGTGTTGATAGAACACTCAATGAACTTAAAGTATTCAGCACAGTGTCTGGTATCTCGTAAGCACTCAATAAATGTGACGATTAGGTATTTGGTAAATCTTTTCTTAATGAATGACAGTTATTTGTTCATCTATTCATTTATTCCATAAGTACTTATTGAAGGGCTACTAAAAGGATGGGCACTGGAAAAACAGACAGATGTGAATAAGACAGAAGTTCTTGCCCCCATGGAGCTTATGTTCTAGAGAAGAGAGACAGATAATTAACAAATAGATATACAGACTTAGAATGTCAGTGACGATAACTTTTGTAAAGAAGAGTTATAAATAGGAAGAAGAGGCTAGAGGGAGATGGTGTAGGTGATGCTGTTTTAGCATATGTGGTCAGGGGAGGCCTTTGTATGGAGATAACAGCTGAGTAAGGTATGGGAGCAAGCAGCAGGAAGATGTGGGTAATGATATCTGGCTTAAGAATGTCACATGAAAGTGACCTAAAGTGGGACAAGGTTTCTTTGCAGCCCAGCCTCATTTTTAGTTTTGCACCCTTGTCTCTCTGTAGACCTTAACTCACCTGTAGCCTGGGGACAATCCTTGTGAGTAGAGCCAGTAAGCAGAGTCTTTTGTATTGTGAATGGACAGTTAGGGTTTTCATCATCTACTTCAGGTGACCATCAAAGAAATAGAAATTTTTAATTTTATTTGAACTGAAAAAACATTGATTTTTTCCCATGTGCTGAGCTCTGATACCAGAGGTTGAGTGTGATGTGTTTGGCGGTGTGGCTGAGTCATGTTTTGTAATAAGGAGCATGGGGAGGAGTGTGAATGGGAATAAGGAGAAATAAAACATGGCTTCTGTTTCCAGTGGAGCCAAACAAATGGGTAAGGTGCCAAATTAAGGGAAGCAAGGGGACAAGAAGGAAGGAAAAAGAGTTGTGCTCCTTGTGGGTTGTTTATGGGTCTGGCAACCAGGTTGATCTCAGTGGGCATTTTCATGGACTTTTGGTAGAGGGCTGAGGCAGGGGTTGGAAACACCAGGCTCGCTCGCTCTCTCTCTCTCTCTCTCTCTCTCTCTCTCTCTCTCTCTCTGTCTCTCTCTCTCTCTCTCTCTCTCTCTCTCTCTTTCTGTCTGTCTCTGTCTGTCTCTGTCTCTATGTCTGTCTGTATGTCTCTCTCTGTCTCTCTGTCTCTCTCTCTGTCTCTGTCTCTCTCTCCTCTCTCCCTCTCTCAGATTTGCCTCCCTTTTGCAGCTAACGCTGGGAATAGGGTGGGAGGATTAGGAGACTTTAAAGGCCAGGGTCTTCTCACTGAGTTGAACAACACAAATTCTGTCATTTTTCCTTCCTCCAGAGGGAGGGGAAAAGATTTATTTTCATTGCAAACATTAAATCATTTGAGCTCGATTTCACAAAAGAGTTTTAAAACGTGGGAAAACCATATTCCCCGCCCCCCACCTCTTCCACTGCTTTCATTTGGCTTTTGCTTAATTTTGTAACATTAATTCTTTGATCCTTCTAGCCATAAATCATTTAAGTGACTTTGATTAAATAACCACTTAACTTCCAAAATTCTTTGTATGATGATTGTATTTCTTGTCATATGCTATACAATTATAATGAGGTTTTACAAAGCAGGTTCAGATGCCAGCGCACCTGGACTCCTCCTGGCACTCCATGATTTAAGGCAAGTTATTTCACCTTTCAGGGTTTAGCTTTAGCATTGATAAGAAAAACTTGGTATTTAAGACACATCTCCTGTGGAGACGGTGTCGGGAATTTTATTCAGTTAGTGTTTATAAAGGACCTTTATTGGAGACCCCAGGGATAATGATACCCATGAATATTTTAATATGCAATAGGAACTCTGCTGTGTGGACCATCTAACCAATGTTATATATAATGACCTGTTTTTGGCTCATATTCTGTACTGAGACTTTCTTCTGGCTTCTCTGCAGACTGAGTTTTGATGTTCTTCCAGGGGCTAAGAGATCAGGGGCGTGGTCATGCAAACTGAGCAAAAGGCAGGTTCTGCACACAGCACGTTCTTCCTTTGGTGTGGAGGTCCCGATTATGTCTGAATGGGATGAGTAGGGGCTGCCAACGTCTCTAGTTTTGAGGGTTAATGCAAAACTGTGAAATTTGAGACCCCCAGTTCAGCTCACGAATCAAAATTTCTAGCAAATGACTCTTCATTTTGCTCACCCTGCAGCTTTATTGGTCATACCGGTGGTTGAATCCCACTGACATTTATGTGTTGCTGTGTTACACAATCTTAATCCTTTCAGTCTGGCCATGTTTTCCTGTGACCCTTGCGTTTTACAGTAACTATTAAAGACAACAGTAAAACATATATAATGGACATGGTTCAAATATTTCCCATTGCTTCTGAAATGATTACTTCTCTACAAGAACAAGAGACCAGTGAAATGTGGGCCTAAGGAAAGGCGGCTACAAAAACCATGGGTTTTTAAGTTTAAGCTAATATTTAACGAAGGATAAGGACTACTGGTAAATATTGATTTATCTTCCCTCCTATTCCCCTAGGGGCTTAATCTCTCAACTTGGAACATTAAACAATTGTTTATTATTCCACCAGTATTATAAAAACAATACTGGAATTCTTTTCTCTTTCTTTCCTTTTTCAAGGAATTAAAAGCAGCCAGTACCCCAGGGGGACAGGGCAACTGTGTATGTGTGTAGTGACACACTCGCACAGGAACAGGCCTTGCCATGGCTCCATTCTTTCAGGGACCTGTTTCTGTGCCTGGACTAGATGCAGATTTTTATCTACAGCAGTACTTTAAAGAGTTCTTTTAACTCTGAACTTTAAAGAAAGCTAGACGGATTGGTCAAAGTGTTGGACCCTCCCAGTAGCTGCACGAGCCATCTAGAGCAGCGCTGTCTGATAAGAATGTTCCAAGATGATGAAAATGTTTTATATCTGTGCTGTGTGGTTACCACAAACCACACATGGCTATTGAGCATGTGAAATGTGACTTGTGCAATGGAGGAACTGAATTTTAAATTTTATTGCATTTTTAATAATTGAAATTTAAATAGCCTCATGTGGCTAGTGGCTACCATATTAGACAGCACACCTGTATGGTTTCCCAAGAGTTAGCTTAATAGTACATAGACCTCGCCCCCACACACACGTACAACAAAAAGGTAATTAAATTGTTAGAGTGGTTCTGAGGTTACCTTGAACTCTTCCTCACCTAGGGAATGGTGAGTCCTGGGACAGTCTGGTCCTCCCTCATAACTGAACATCCTCCCTGCTTCTCTTCTGTGTTATACCTTGGCTTTTTAAAAAAAAAAAAATGTATGACAACTTTATTAAAGTATAATTAACATATCATACAATTTACACCTTGAAAGTGTATAATTTAGTAGTTTGTGCTATATTCACAAGGTTGTACAACCATCGGCACTATCAATTTTAGACCATTTTCATTACCCTAAATGGAAAGCCTATACCCATTAGCAATCACTCCTTATTTCTTCCCAAACCTTCACCCGCAAGCCTTGGCAACCACTAACCTACTTTTGATCTCTATAGTTTTGCTACCCTGGACATTTCATATAAATGGAATCTCACAATATGTGGTCTTTTATGACTGGCTTTCACTGAACATAATATTTTTAAGGTTCATCCATGTTGTAGCATGTATCAATACTTCATTTCTTTTATGACTGAGTAATATTCCACTGTATGAGTATGCTAGTTTATTTGTTCATCAGTTGATGGCTATTGGGTCATTTTTACTTTTTGCCTGTGATGAATAATGCTGTTCTGAACATTTGTGTGTAAGTTTTTGTGTGAATGTAAGTTTTCATTTCTCTTATGTATATACCTAGGAGTGAGATTGCTGGGTCATGTGGCAACTCTATATTTAACCTTTTGTGGAACTGCCAGACTGTTTTACAAAGAAGCTGAGCCATTTAACATTCCGATCAGCAATGTATGAGAGTTCCAGTTTCTCCACATCCTGGCCAATATTTGTTATTAACTGCCTTTTTGATTATAGCCATTCTAGCAGGTGTGAAGTAGCATCTCTTTGGGGTTTTAATTTGCATTTCCCTGAGGGTGGGTTGCCCTTGGCCTCTGTCCACTCACATTCTGTGCAGGCCCATTCCACAGGTGGGTTTGCCTGGGAATACAGT
>JAQQSQ010002254.1:0-11137 GCA_028627145.1 Eidolon dupreanum | reverse complement strand
AGAGATGACCTCTCTCATGCCCATCTAATCCTTATTTGCCTTTTGGCTCATGTACCTATCCCAGTGGCAAGAGGTTTTTTTTTTAGCCCATCACGGTCACATGGAAGAAAGCAAAACATTTTAGAAAGAGACCTCAGAAAACAGTGGGAGCTGGATTAGCCCTTGTGTCTCATAGTCACATCATTATTGTGTACTTCCATCTCGTGCTTGGGGAATGTACTAGGTATGTGGACGATAAAAACCAAAGCTAATTTTCCTTAACCATGTAACTTAGACTAAATGGTGCTTTTCTGATTTAGAGTATCTAAAAAACTAACTCAGTTCTTCACTTTGCCTAGTGCGTAGAAGCCTTTATCCTATTCCTTATCTCTAAACTTCGAATAAGAACTTCATTTATTTTCTTAGAATATTTTGAAAAATAATTAATTGACAGGATATAAAAATATTTCTTTTTTCTATTTAGATAAATTCTTACATATTCAAACATAGAGGCATATCTCATTTTGCCAAACAGATACTTTCTGAACAGTTGCCTATAAATCAAATTCCTATATATTAAAATTGATTTTCTTATTGGCTTTTATTATAAACTTAGATATGCCTGGAGATGTACTCCTCTAGGGAATTAAAAATAAACTGGCCCTAAAATGACATTCAACACTGCTGCAAAAAATGTTAAGATGTAGACATTTAAAGACACAAATTCATTTTTTTATTTTCATATATTTTAAATATATTTATTTTATATTTTTATATAGTTATGTATATATTTATATATTATATATTTTTAATATATTTATTTTAAAATAATAACCCAAAGAAAATGTTTACTTGGAGCATGATTTCTGATATTCCACATCTTAAAAGTTGGAAGGCAAAAGCAAGATAAACTACTTCAGAAAAATATAAAATAAGAAGTTCCCCTATTTTTTGCCAGCCTTCCTTTTCTTTATTCTATCATCATAAAAGAAAATGGAACCTATTTGGTTCCAAAAACTCTATACAAACTAGTAAAGTATGTTGAGCTGGAATAAATGGAGACTACGAAGGACTCTCTTCAAAATACAGCAATAAGTGAACAACATATGCACATTTAAGATAATTTGTAATTACTGTTAAATTGTGTATAACAACTTGTATCTTGACAAGAGAGAGAAACCCACAATGCAAGTGTCAGTCACTTGCAAGTAGTTCTTTATTCTGGGTAAATCAAAGAGCTTCACTAGTTTTCAGTTACCTTGTCATTGAAGACAGAGTTTTGGGGTAAGGGAAGGATAAAAGGTAGAGAAAGAAGAAGCAATAGTATTTATTAGATGTCTACATGAAGAACAGTGCTAGAGACTTTACATATGCCACTTTCCATAATTCTCACCACAGACTTGTTAAGGAGTTATAATTTTCCCATTTATTATTGAGAAAACCAAAGCATCTAGATAAGACCAAATAGCGAGGATACAAATTCAGTATCATTAGACTGCTTATTTTATGTTCTTTTCATAATAGAGGCTTTAATGTAATACTTCCTACAGGCAAAGTGCCATGCTGAGTGTTAATCCAACATTAGTTCCATATCTTAATATTGTGAGGAAACTGAGTCTAGGGAGGGTGACTAAACATGTCTACGGCCAGAAGGTAGAATAGCTATAAAGTGTCTCTGACTGTGCAATCTTACGTTACAAATAAGATTTTCCTTCAATATCCACTTTATACAAAACTCATGGATTCTGTGACTCAGATTAAGTAAGAGAATAACATTTAATGAAATTCATAGGAAAAGAGACAAAATAGATACTTTATAATGAATTTATTAAAATATGTAAATATGAATTTCTAGGTATTGAGATTTACATGATCAGACATATACTGCTATTATTAATTTGGATCATAAGAAATAACTATTCAATTTTATGCTCTCAATAATTTGTTGCTCTCTTGGTTGCAAATCATTCTTTAAAAAAAGCATTGTTTTTTCTTTAATAATCTTTTTACAGTTTTATTTCCATTATTCAAAAATGATGAGGGTAATCTATTTAAAATGTCTTACCACTAATGATAGCGGCTAGGCCATATGCTAGAGGCAGCTTTAAAGCATATATTTTGCTATCTATCTATCTATCTATCTATCTATCTATCTATCTATTTTTCTGAATAAAATCCTCAAGCTATTTAACCTTTACTCCTGAAAGATATAACTTATTCTAGGTATAACTTGCTCTAATTATAATTTCAGAAGGCTCTTAAATTATTGTTTTTAAAAATCATCTTTTTATTTATTTTGAATTTTTATTTTTCAATTAGAGTGTATAGTCAGTGTTTTATATTAGTTTCAGGTATATAGCATAATGGCTAGACATTTATATAATTTACAAAGTGATTCCCCCCAATTAGTTCAGAACTCACCTGGGACTATACACGGTTATTACAGTATTATTGAGTATATTCCCTATGCTGTACTTCATATCTCAGTAACTATTCTGTAACCACCAATTTGCACTTCTTAATTCATTCTCCTTTTTTACCCAACCTCCACTACCATCTGGCAGTCACTAGTTTGTTTTCTGTATCTATGAGTCTGTTTTCATTTTGTTTTTTCATTTATTTTGTTCTTTATACTCCACATATAAGTGAAGTAATATGGCATTTGTCTCTCTGTCTGGCTTATTTCATTTAGCATAATACACTCTAGGTCTATCCATGTCATTGTAAATGGTGAGATTTCATTTTTTATGGCTGAGTAATATTCCGTTGTATATATGTACTACCACTTCTTTTATTCAATTGTTTATTGATGGGCACTTAGGTTGCTTCCATACATGGCTATTGTAAATAACACTGCAGTAAATGTAGGGGGTGCATGTGTCTTTTCGAATTAGTGTCTTGGTTTTCTTTGAATAAATACCTAGAAGTACAATTCTGAGGTCATAAGTTAGTTCTATTTTTAATTTTTTGAGGAACCTCCAAACTGTTTTCTATAGTGGCTATACTAATTTGCAACCCCACCACCAGCGCATGAGAGTGCCCTTTTCTCCACACCCTCACCAACACTTGTTTTTTGATTTATTGATGATAGCAAAAGCACACATTTTCAGTACTTCTATGTAGCAGATAAAAATAACCTACTCATCCTACCAGAAAAGAACAGACAAGGGCTGCAGATATTGTCTTCTCTATTGGAAAAGAAACATTAGACATAGAAAGTGTTAAGTAAGGACTGAAGAGAAATTAGCCTGTCCTCACTTGAAAGGTTGGCTTGGCTAACAGTCTTGTATCATGATTGTTAGATTACCTTAGCATACACATTTTATTTCTGTCATGGAAAAATGGAATCATTGAGGAATTAAAGTATATAGCATAGGCCCATGGGAAGACCAAATTGATTTGCCAAAATAAAACAAAAAAAAACACCAGAGCAAAAAAAAAGTCTGAATATTATTTCTAAGTAAACTGGTCCTTTCTCTATTAGACCTTGTATCTCAAAGGTTTTTTCCTAATCTGCCTTCCATTTCTGTCTTCCTTTTAGGGGAGAAACATACACTGTAGTCATTATACACTTTAGAAATCTTGAGAAATAGGTTATTTGACATTATTTTAGACTTATTCTCATTCTCACAAAATATTTATTAGAAAATGGGAAACGTAAGATTTAAATTTTATATTATTTCAAAAATAAATGTTTTTTTTCTTTTAGCAGTAATAATGAAGAATCATGAAATTTTAAAATAGTACAGTTAGTTGGGGCACCTTAATGATAAAACCCAGAATGTATATGTGCCAAGAATAAGCAGTTTGTTACCTTGGCTGAAATGTCCGAGAAAACACATTGGCCTTTATTTTTTGATAGTATGGCATGGTAGGGAAACTAGAAGTCCCTCTAGAACAAAAGCTAATATTCTGAGTAATTAAGAAAGTAATAAAAATGCATCCCTGAACTGGCAGGAAATTTGGAATCAAAGAAAAGATGAAACCAGACGTTTTATGAGATAGCTGGTGCCAAAGATGACTTTACTATTGAAAGTTTCTTCTAAATCTTGATATAAAGAATGTATACCCTGAATTTAGGATTTGTAGATAAGAGACAAAATCTTAGATAGTCAATGTGGAGAATTTCAGTGCAATGTGAGGAATGAGACAGAAATGAGTCCTGCTGTGAAGAATGCAACACTAAAAGACTTTTTGTCTCAAAGTTGGCACTAGAGGAGATGGAAAAGATATATTTCCACTGAGAATTCATAACCACGGGCATCCCATGCCTTTGCAATGAAATTCAAACTTCTATTTTCATAGAAACCTCAAAAGTATATTTTAATTTAAAATAATGCCAGGGTGGTGGAGCCTACAGATAACTGGCAGAAGCAAATACAAATTTCTCTGAAAAATTTATTTTCAATAATACTTTCCTACTTTCCTTTGTTTTTGGATTAATTAAATATTCATTTTGGACCATGTTTCCCCTATTACTTAGTTTTTAACTTTCTCTGTTATTTCATATATTACCATAGAGCTTTGCTAGATGCTTTGGTAGAGCTTTGCCACTAGCTAAACATCTGATTAAAATTAAATTTGTTAAAATTAAATAAAAGTAAAAATTGGCACAAAGCAACATTTCAAGTGCTCATTGTGGCTAGGCAACAGCATTGAACAGTGCAAATATGCAACATTTGTATAATCACAAAATGTTATATTGTGGAGCACGATCCTAGAAAATTGGACATGTATCATTGACATATTAAGGTCTAATACAAATTATTTCTCTCTGAACTCTTCTGATAATGACAGAGCATTTGATATATTTAAGTTAATTCATATTTTCTATATTTTGCATTGTTGTTTTCATGCTTTTCAAATCCTATATGTATATTAACCTCATAAGGCAATACTAGTACCATTTTGTAGTCTAAATATTCATTTATATTTATTTTTTCTCAAGATCTTTCCTGTTTGTCTTTGATTATATCTAGAATCATTTTCCTTCTGCCTTTGGTTTTCTTTAACTATAGATCTTGTGGTGATGAATAATCTGTTTATGTTAGCCATCATTGAATGATCTAGTCATGAGCATTAAAAATAACCTTTACAAGGTAAACATTAAAAAAAGAAAGCTAGAGAGGCTGCATTAACATAAATCGAATGGCTCTCTGATTGAGCAAGGAGAAAAACAACAAATTAGCTGTGTCTTCTTCCCTTAAATTTAGCCAATAGGATAAACTCTGTTGATATTAAATTTTATTTTAAAATATAATGAACAACTTTTTTTGGTTAAAGAACTTATTTTTTAAAGCTTTTATCTAATTTCTAATGTGTTAACATTTTTTGTTGTTTTGAGATGGCATTTTCTTTTGTGTTTGGTTTTTACTTGTTTTATTGCTATTTTTTTGCACATTTCTAAGAAGATCTTTGAATAAATGTTGTCTTTTTTTATTTATTTTGTGTTGTGTCAAATTTTCTTGGACTGACTACTAACAAGAACGATCTTTGAAAAGAGCTCGGGGAACCAGTATAGTTCCCTAAATTTTTTTATAATTTTTGTATTACTATTAATACAGTTAAGGGCTGTTTTTTATTTGTTCGTTTTTTTGTTGTTTTTTTTTTTTAATAATCATAACACCTCTCAGAAGGTATGTTTTTTTTTATTTTCAGACTCTGGTGTAAGATCACTTTTCTAGCACCATAGTTAATCCCTGATTTTTATATTATCATTTTATCGATTGACTCAACCTCTTTCAACAAGGGAGACTCTGTCACTTTATAAAAATGAAAACTAATGTCTGAGATTTCTCACCTTTGCCTTCTTTATCTACCTCTCACTGATTACATCTATTTTATCACAGCCCTGTTTATAACAGTTTCCACTTAGGGGAATGATATTTGGAAAATGGCAGAAATTTTTACCCAATAACCAAAATCTATATTTTACTTTTTCTTTCTGGGCACAGAGCTACACTAAATTCCCCATGCGCCTTTCCATTTACATGTGCTTGGCTGACTTATTTTCAGCCAGAGAAATGCTAGCGGAAGTGATGGGCAACACTCCCAGACCTGACACAAAAGACGTTCAGAACTACTCTCTATCACCTTTCCCCTGCCAACTGGATCCAACAGTGATGTGAGGTCACCCTTAGAGGCCAGTGGCAGATGATGCCACAGTTTCTGCCAACCTGGTCTTGCATGTGTTCCTTGAGGAGGACTACTACGTAGACAGACTTGCCTGTTCATGGCTGTCGTGAGCTAGAAGTAAACTTCTGTCGTGACTGTGCTGTTGATGGGGGAGGGAGTGGGTTATTAGTCGAAGTAGTGAGCCTGCCTAACTGATACAGCGAGATGTTTCATTTTACAAACTTTATTCTACATTGTAGAGAGCAAAATAAGGTCATTTTGCAGATGGAAAAAGTGAATATCAGGATATGAAATCATTTGGTTCATGAATTTAAGTCATGAAGGAATTGCAAGTTCTTCTCCAGATTCTTCCTTCAAACCAGAGTCTATTGTTATGATTTTTGTAAATATATATGTAACTGTAAAAGGGTTGAGAGGTACCTTCTTTTCCTTTAGAATAAAACACTTCCTTCCTAAAAATTTAACCCATTCCCCTCTGTGGGTATGAGAGATCTAACTAGAACAGAATTCGAAGATAAGTATAAGCAAGTCTTCTAACATATTTTTTTCTGGAAGAAAGAATTATATTTCAAGAATAGAGCCAAATATTAGACATAGGTAGACTTTTAATTTTTATTGACAGGAATATTTCTTAAAAACTTTATAAGTAGATAATATAAGTTTATTTCTCTGTTAGTTTTACAATAACCATTCTCTTGTTAATTATTTTTGGGTGCATTTTGAACAGTAATTTGACCTTCACCCATCCCCAAACCCTCAACATATGGGCTACAGCCCCAAGGGGCTCTCTTGTTTTTATTTGCCTTTTCAGCAATGTATGAAGATACCAGTTTCTCCATAACCTCATGCATATTAAAGTCATCATCTTTCCCTTTCCGTCATCAGTCTGTCCAGTCTAATAGTATATATTATGCTTTTAAAAAAAGATCTATTGGAATATTCTTTATGGACCCTATATGCAATTTATCCACTTAAAGTGCAGTGGTTTTTAGTGTATTTCCAGAGTTGTACAATCATCACCATAATTTTAGAACATTCTAATGTCAGAACATTTATGTAACAAGCCAAGGGAGTGGTATTGCCCATTAGCAGTCACTCACGATTCTTCTCTAACCTATACTCCATCCTAGGCAATCACCAATTTACTTTCTATCTCTAAATATTTGCTATTTGGGTCATTTATGACTGATTTCTTTCACTTAGCTTAACGGTTTTAAAGTTCATCCATGTTGTAGTATGCATCAATACTTCATTCCTTTTGATTACTCAATAATATTTCACTGTATGAATTCCATTGCATGTGTGTTTTATTTCTCTGTTCATCACATGATGGACATTTGGATCGATTCAATTTTTTACTTTTATGCATAATGCTGCCATGAACATTGATGTATACATTCTTTATACGAACTTATGTTTTTATTTATTTGGGATATATTTCTAGGAGTCAAATTTCTGAGTCGTGTGGTAACTTTACATGTAAAGTTAACTTCACATGTAACAGTTCGAGGAACTGCCAAATTGTTTTTCAAAGTGGATGCATCATTTAACAATCTTAGCAGCGATGTATGAAGATGCCAGTTTCTCCATAACCTCATGCATATTAAGCTATTGAATGCTTGGCTTTCTGACATACTGAGGACATAGCAGTAAATGGTTCTAATATTTATCAGAATTTACACCTCATCTTTTTAGTGCCCTAAAATCTTCAAGATACTTTAGTTTTAATATAACGCCATAGCAAAGGAAAAAAGCAATGAATAAAATAAGTTTGTATAATTGTCAATTTGCCCAAGCAAAGAGTAGTAAGTGGGACTCATGTTTTCTGACTGCTATCCCAGGCCTCTTTCATTCATTCTATAATATGAGGAGTTTGTGTATGACTTTTTTATTTCCTAGTAATTATTTTTTATTCTTTTATTCTTACATTTTAATAATTATATGGATTCAAATATTCCACGTATGTTATTTAATCTACTATTGACTCTCAAAGACAATTATTTCAGGACAACAGATCAGATGGGAGGGAAGGGAAGACTGTTTTTTCACTTCTCCAAGGACACAAACTGATATATATATCCACCTCAACAAAAGGTCTTCATTGTGTTAGCCTAATGGCAGTGTTACTTATAATTTCATCTAAATAATGTACAGTTGAAATACCTAACTATTTTGACACTACCTTCTCTTTCTTTTCTTCTCTTTTTAACTAACACTCTTCTCATACAAAGTGCTGTTGAAAGGGGTATTAAAGCAAAGGTGAAGAAAATACTTGATTATATATTGTACTATAGAGAGTAATTATTAGCTCTTTTGGGGAAAATGCTTTGCTTTTTATTTGGAGAAATTGCTTTACAAAATAGACCAGCATTTTTGTATCCTAATAGTTTATTTCTTCCCCAGGTGGTCATTTGCTTTTGGTAGACCAATGGTTCCCAAACTTTAGAATCACCTGGGGAGGTATTACAAATATCTTTGCTCAGGCACCATCCCCAGAGACACTGTATAAATTGGACTTGGGTGGGTTTTAGGAGTGGAAATTTAGAAAAAATTTCTTTAGGTGATTCTAAGTTGAATACAGGTATGAGAATCACTGGTTTAAACCTCTGCATATGGGAATTAGATAACAGAGGTTTCTAGTAAATACCTTTCTGATGATAAGCCAATTATTAATGTAAATATCTTTTAAAATATTTTATTACAAAACTAGTCCCAATACTAAGAAATTAAATGGTCGATTAGTTTCATAATTGTTTTTCTTTTAAAAATTATTTTGTTATAAAACTCATATTTAATATAATAGAATTTTGTGCTTCATCACTTGTTTTATATAATTAGATTGCTTAATATTACAGTCATTTGAACTTTTTAAAATCTATTTGATATCAGGTGGTCCTTTCATTTGACCTGTTTCAAGTCATTTCACCAGTGAGTTAATAAAAAATCATGCTGTCTTTTTCACATAAATAACTCAGTACTTCTGAAGGTCTACGAGTGGATTAGGATATTTACTAATAAAATAATAGCTTGTTATTTGAAGAAAAATAAACAAACGAACTGATTTAGTGAGAGAAGTAAATTTGGATTATAATTCATATAATTTTAATATTGTTAAAATGCACCTATTCCTATAACTGAATGTTAACATAAATGTGTTCAAACCTAAATCAATATTTGTAAATTTAACCTACATGTATTAAGCAAAATATAAAATTAAGGAATAGGATAATATGCTGAGAAATGGTTTGTACAGGAACTGACATAAATAAGGACTCAATCAATGTATGCTATTGTAATTCTTTCTTAATTTTCATACTTTTATCTGAAATTTATTTTCCCTAATTTATCCAAATCAATCTCCCCAAGGAAATTATATCTATATATTATGATAGACTTTGGTTTTATGAATCTGTCAGAACTTACTCTCATGTATTATTATTTGAATCTTTGAACCTGGAAATGGGTGTTTAGGTAAATGTAGTGAAGTAATAGTATAAAGATTGAACTGGCCCTGCCCATTGCTTGCAGTATGGCCTCTTTCAAAGGACAGGGTCTACATCTGCACATTTGGGAAACGGTATATATTCTTCCTACATCATGGCACCAACGGTAGGAAAACATAAGGAAATAAGTACATAATCATACTAAAGGAACAGATAATGCTTAATATAATAGAGCATTTTTATCATGTAGCAGGAGACTAATATACAGATGTGCCTTAAACACAATTTATAACACTTTTAACATATTCGCTAAAGTAGCTCTAACTGGACACTGTGTAAGGACAGAATTCTGTTCTAGGCTATTGTATAACATATTCTCTCAGGACTAAGTGTGACAGGAAAGATTATTTTCAAGTGCATATTTAAGGTGAATCTTCTTGGCAGAAAAAGGAATTTTTATGTGGAAAAAAGTTTTTACCTACAGCATGTATCCTCAATCTGAAAAGTTTTCACATTAGATAGAGGCCAATGAAAAAGAAAATAGAATCAAATCTAGAGAACATCAAATATTAGCTTTATGAAACAAATATTATAGGAAGAAATTAAGCTATATTAATTTTAGGGCAGAGCTAAAGCTCAATGAACTTTGTTTTTTTTATTATTAATTATAAAGACCAAATCCATTATTGGGTAATACAAATATTATTGAAACTATGTAACAGAAACTCATTTCTGTTTTTAAATATACCTGTGCTAATACGGCCTTTTCTCTAAGCTTTTTATTTTTCTTCTCCAAATCACAACACATTTAAACATTTTTCTTTCACGTTTGAGAGTGACTCAGGTCTATATCTTATTATCATCATGAACACTTTAATTTTGAGTGAACTTAATTTTGAGTAAACTAAGAGTATGAGTCTTCTAATTCAGGCACAGGGACATATTCAGCCCCATTTCCAGACATTCTCCTCTTGTAGTTCTTATCACAGGTCTCACTTTAGTCATCACTAATTAGAGAACTTGGAGAAATTCTATCTGGTCAGGTCAAATCCAGACCCTAACAGCCAAGTCACCACAGGCGTGTTTACTCTATATCTCATTCTACTTCTCATATAAAGGTGAGAGATATTTTAGGGTGGACTTACAAATTACTCAACACTCAAAGCAGAGAAAGATTTTTAGCTAAAAACATAGTTGTGAGCTTAAATATAATGCCAGATTATTAAATCAAATGTTGCAACTTATTTGAAATTAGCCATAACATTGTAAAGTATAGATCCCAAGATTAGAAGATATACAGAAACATTTCTTCCATCCTTATTTTAGTTAATAATAATAAAAATAAGACATTTTTCCTGGTGTTGTACAGTAGAAGACCTCTTATTCTATTCCATCTGGTATAGTAGCTAGTTGGATAATCAAATAGTAACTAAAGCAAGGAATCATAAAAAAATAATATGTATATACCTTAAATATTTTTACTTGAAACCTTAAAATAGAATTAAATCAGACTTCACTGAAAAAAGAAGACATAAATACTTTAAATATTTTAACTGAAAGCATATCATAATGAGCATCAT
>JAQQSQ010002253.1:0-11138 GCA_028627145.1 Eidolon dupreanum | reverse complement strand
GGCCCTTCGCGCTGGTGGACAACGCCGAGCACCTGCTCGGCCAGACCGATCTGGTCTTCGTCAACGCGGTCGGCAGCGGCTATTCGCAGGCGATCGCACCGTTCACCAACCGCAGCTTCTGGGGCGTGGACAGCGACGCCGCGGTGTTTCGGGACTTCATCCTGCGCTACCTCGCCGTCAACAACCGCGCCGGCTCGGCCAAATACCTGTACGGCGAAAGCTATGGCGGCCCGCGCACGGCGGTGCTGGCGCGCCGGCTGCAGGAAGCGGGCGTCCTGCTGGACGGTCTGGTGCTGCAGTCGCCGGCACTCGACTACAACAGCAACTGCGGCATCAGCACCGGCCAGGGCTGCAGCGGCTATCTGCCCAGCCTGGCGATGGTGGGTGCCTTCCATCGGCTGACCCGCCCCCTGCCCACCGACCTGTCCGGCTGGGCCAGCCAGGCGCGCAGCTATGCCGACCAGGTGTACGCGCTGGCGTTGCAGCCCTTCATCGGCAGCGGGGTGCAGGCGCCGGCGCTGTGGCAGCCGCTGGCCGACCTGACCGGCCTGGCGGCCTCGCGCTGGCAGACCACGCTCAATGTCGCCGCGGACGACTACCGCCAGTGGCTGATCCCCGGGCAGCTGCTCGGCCGCTACGACGCGCGCATGAAGGCGCCCAGCGGCAGCGCGCTGGCCGCCGAGGGCGATCCCTCGGCCACCTGGCTGACCGACAGTTTCGCCGTCGGCATTGCCAGTCATCTGCGGGACCAGCTCGGCTATCGCAACGCATCCACCTATGTGCTGCTCAGCGATGCGATCAGCGTCTGGGACTTCAGCCACGCCGGTCGCAGCCTGCCCGACACCCTGCCGGACCTGGCCGTGGCGCTGGCACAGAACCCCAGGCTGCGGGTGCTCGCCATCAGCGGCTACCACGACCTGGCCACGCCGTTTCACCTCACCGAGACCGATCTCGCGCGCGTCGATGCCAGCCGGGTCAGGATCCGCAATTACGCCGGCGGGCATATGAGTTATCTCGACGACACCACGCGCCCGCAGCAACTGGCCGACCTGAAGGCCTTTTACGCCGCCACGCTGGCCCTGCGTGCCAGCGCCGATCTGGGCCCCGAACGCCGGGCCCTGCAGGCGCGGCCGGTGGTGGCGGTGGACCGCGCCGGCAGGCTGCAGCAGCCGGGCAGCGTCGCGCCGACGAACGAAAAACCAGTGCAGGCGCCGCTGCGCGACCCCTGGGTGCCACCGTCGACACTGCGGGCTCGATGAAACCACCCTCCCAGATGCTGACGCCGCGCATGGCCGGGCTGCTCGAACGCATCCACCGCGCCAACCGCACGCCCTTTCACCGCCTGACGCCGCGCGAAGCGCGCATCGCCTACCGGATGGGCGCCGAGATCCTCGACCTGCCGCGCGCACCGCTGGCCCGCGTGACGGACCTCGAAGTCGCCGGCCGGCCCGCGCGGCTGTACGCGCCGAGCGACGCCGTGCTGCCGGTGCTGCTCTATCTGCACGGCGGCGGCTTCACGATCGGCGACCTGGAAACCCACGACAGCCTGTGCCGCCAGCTCAGCCTGCGCAGTGGCGCGGCCGTGGTGGCGCTGGACTACCGGCTCGCACCCGAGCATCGCTTCCCTGCCGCGGTGGACGATGCCTGGGCCGCTCTGGCCTGGCTGCACCAGCATGCTGCCGCGCTCGGCCTGGACGGCGCCCGGCTCGGCGTGGCGGGTGACAGCGCCGGCGGCACGCTGGCCGCCGGCACGGCCTTCTTCGCCCGCGACCGCGGCCTGCCGCTGGCCCTGCAGCTGCTGATCACGCCGGGCACCGCCAGCCGGCCCGCCACCGCCTCGCACAAGCTCTTCGCCCACGGCTTCCTGCTCGATGCCGACAGCATTGCCTGGTTCTTCGATCACTACCTCGACGCGGGCCAGCGCCATGACTGGCGTTTCGCGCCGCTGGAGGCGCCGGAGCACGCCGGCCTGGCACCGGCCTGCATCGTGCTGGCCGAATGCGACCCGCTGGTGGACGAAGGCATCGCCTACGCCGACACGCTGCGCGCCGCCGGCGTGCCGGTGCAGCTGGAGCTGTATCGTGGCGTCACCCACGACTTCATCAAAATGGGCCGGCACATCCCGGAAGCGCTGACCGCGCTCGACGCCTGTGCCCAGGCCATCAGGGAGACACTCACACCATGAAGCGCACCGACTTCCGCCACCTCGAGCCCCTGCGCGTGCGCTGGGCCGAGATCGATGCCCAGGGCATCGTCTTCAACGGCCACTACCTCACCTATCTGGACACCGCGGTCAGCGGCTATTGGCGGGCGCTGGCCATCCCCTATGCCGACACGATGAAGCAGCTCGGCGGCGACCTCTATGTGCGCCGTGCAACGCTGGACTACCGCGGCTCGGCCCGCTACGACGACCGGCTGGACATCGGCATCCGTGCCCGCGAGTTCGGCAACAGCTCGATGAAGGTCGACGGCGCCATCTTCCATGGCGAGCAGATGCTGGTGCAGGCCGAGATGGTCTATGTCTTCGCCGACCCCACCACGCAGTCGCCCATCCATCTGCCCGATGCCTTGCGCGGCCTGATGCACGACTTCGAGGCCGGCCAGCCGGTGGTCGACGTGGTGCTGGGCGGCTGGGGCGAACTTGGCGAGGCGGCGACGG
The DNA here is from genome assembly GCA_028627145.1 of Eidolon dupreanum. Classification (NCBI taxonomy): domain Eukaryota; kingdom Metazoa; phylum Chordata; class Mammalia; order Chiroptera; family Pteropodidae; genus Eidolon; species Eidolon dupreanum. The sequence goes on along the minus strand of JAQQSQ010002253.1, from coordinate 8,479 downwards.
CCATCCGCCGCGAGGTGTTCGTGAAGGAACAGCACATCCCCGCCGACATGGAATGGGACGCCGCCGACGCCAGCTGCCTGCATGCGCTGGCGCGCAACCGCTTCGGCCTGCCGCTGGCCACCGGCCGCCTGCTGGAGCATGTGCCCGGCGTCGCCAAGATCGGCCGTATGGCCGTGCTGCGCGCGATGCGCGGGGGCCAGGTCGGCCGCCTGGTGCTGGGCGCGCTGATGGCCGAGGCCAAGCAGCAGGGCTACCGCGAGGTGCTGCTGCATGCGCAACTGTCGGCCGAGAACTTCTATCTGCGAGCGGGCTTCCAGCGAAGGGGTGAGCCCTTCGAGGAGGCCGGCATCGGGCATGTGGAGATGGTCAGGGCGCTCTGAGCGCGGCGGACCGCAGCTACGGCAGCGTCGAACGGCGGCGGGTGGCGTCCCCAGCTCAGCCCAGCATCTCGAAACGCTCCACCCGGCGTTCGGTGGCCAGCCAGGGTGCCATCGCCGCGGCCACGCCCGGCTCGCGGTGGCCCCAGCCTTCGGGGTAGATCTCCATCCAGGTCCAGCGGCCCTGTTCGTCGGGCTCGGGCCGCTGCAGCAACTCGATCGGCGCCTCGACGCGGGCCTTGCGGAAGGCCACCAGCGCCGCATCGACATGCTCGTTGGCGACGCGGTAGTAGACGTAGAGCTGTACGCTCATTCCTGCGGCGGGATCTCGTAGGGCAGGGCGCGCGGCTGCAGGGTTGCGCCGCCAGCGCTGCCCAGGTGCAGGCTGCCGCCCTCCAGCGCGGCGAGCTTGATCTCGGCGGCGATGACCGTGCGGCCGTCGCGCGTGCCGGCACCGGCGACGACGCCGGCCGGCTGCTCGGGGTCGGCGCTGTGGAAGATCTCCTGGCCGATGGCGGCAGTGCTGTCGGTCTCGAACAGCTGCAGCCGGCGCTTGAGCGTGCCGCGGTACTGGCTGCGCGCGACGACTTCCTGGCCCGGGTAGCAGCCCTTCTTGAAGCTCACGCCGCCCAGCACCTCGAAGTTGATCATCTGCGGCACAAAGGCCTCGACGGTGGCGCCGCGCACCCAGGCGATGCCCGCTTCGGCTTCTGCAGCGGCCCAGGCCTCGGCCGTGAGCTCAGCGCCCGCCGGCGCGGGCGCAGCGGCCGGCTGCATGCGCAGCGCCCGGCCCGCGCCGGGCAGGGCCACCTGCACCGCATCCCCGTCGCGCAGCAGGGCCCAGGCCTTGGTGGGCGCGGTGCCCAGCAGGCCGTAGACGGCGAACTCGGCGCTGGCGTCCGTCAGCTTGCACTTGGCGCGCAGCACGAACATCGACAGCCGCTTCAGCGTGGCCGGCAGGGTCTCGGCCGGCAGGGCCAGCAGGATTTCCTCGTCGCCGCCGCGCCAGCCCACCATCGTCGCCAGCAGCCGGCCCTTGGCCGTGCAGAAGCCGGCGAGCCGCGCGTGGTCGCGGTCGAGCAGCGCAAAGTCCTGGGTCAACTGGCTGTGCAGAAAGCTGGCGGCGTCGGCACCCTGGGCGCGGATGACGCCCCAGTCGTGGACGCGGAGTTGGGAGGTCTCGGACATGGGCGGAATTATCATCGGCGCCCTTTGGACGGAGCCTGAGCAAGGGCATGAAGTGGCTGTTGCGGGCGGTGCTCGCGTTGATGTTGATGGCGGGCGTGGCCACCGGCGCCGCGTGGCTCTGGCTGCGCAGCCCGCTGGCGCTGGCGGCGCCATCGGTGGAGCTGTCCATCGAGCCGGGCACCAACCCGGCCGAGGTCGCCCGCGCCTGGGTCGCGGCCGGCGTGCAGACCGATGCCCGGTGGCTCTACCAATGGTTCAAGCTGTCCGGCCAGGCCAAGCTGATCCGCGCCGGCAGCTACGAGGTGCATGCCGGCGTCACGCCGCGCGAGCTGCTCGACAAGATGGTCCGCGGCGACCAGGTGCTGGAGCAACTGCGCCTGATTGAAGGCTGGAACTGGCGCCAGGTGCGGGCTGCCCTGGCCGCGGCGCCCCACCTCAAGCTCACGACCGCGAGCCTCAGCGACGCCGAGGTGATGGCGGCGCTGGGCCAGCCCGGCATCGCGCCCGAGGGGCGGTTTTTTCCGGACACCTATGCCTACAGCCGCGGCGTCAGCGACCTGACCGTGCTCAAGCGCGCCCACGCGGCGATGCAGCGCCGCCTCGCGGCGGCGTGGGGCCAGCGCGCAGCCGACCTGCCGTTGAAGAACGCCGACGAGGCGTTGATCCTGGCGTCCATCGTCGAGAAGGAAACCGGTGCGCCGGGCGATCGCAGCAAGGTCGCGGCGGTGTTCGTCAACCGGCTGCGCCTGGGCATGCCGCTGCAGACCGACCCGACCGTCATCTACGGACTCGGCGAGGCCTATGGCGGCAATCTGAGGAAGCGCGACCTGACGACCGACACACCGTTCAACACCTACACCCGCACCGGCCTGCCGCCCACGCCGATCGCGATGCCCGGCGCGGCCTCGCTGCAGGCGGCGCTGCAGCCGGCCGCGGTCAAGTCGCTCTACTTCGTTGCGCGTGGCGACGGCAGCAGCGAGTTCAGCGACGATCTCGCCGCGCACAATCGTGCGGTCAACAAATACATCCGCGGCAAGTGACGGGACGATTCATCAGCTTCGAGGGCATCGACGGTGCCGGCAAGTCCACCCATATCCGGGCCGTGGCCGATTGGTTCCGTGCACAGGGTGCCGACGTGCAGCTCAGCCGCGAGCCCGGTGGCACGCCGCTGGCCGAGGCGCTGCGCGACATCGTGCTGAACCAGCCGATGGGCTCGCTGACCGAGCTGCTGCTGATGTTTGCGGGCCGGCGGGACCATGTCGAAACCGTCATCCGCCCGGCGCTTGCGGCCGGCAAGACCCTGCTCTGCGACCGCTTCACCGATGCCAGCTTCGCCTATCAGGGCGGCGGTCGTGGCCTGCCGCTGAGCGTGCTCAACCCGCTGGCCGACTGGGTGCAGCAAGGCACCGAGCCCGAGCTGACGCTGTGGTTCGACCTGCCCGCCGCGCAGGCCGCGGCCCGCCGCGCAGGCGCCCGGGAGGCCGACCGCATCGAGCAGCAGGACCTCGACTTCTTCGAGCGCGTGCGCGCCGCCTATGCGGCCCGCGCGGCCGAGGCGCCGCAGCGCATCGTGCGCATCGACGCGAGCGGCACGGTCGAGCAAGTCGGCCAGGCCGTGCTCGCGGTGCTGGCGCAGCGCTACCCGGCATGCTGAACCTCGACCTGCCCTGGCTGCAGGCGCCGCTGGCCGATGCGCTCGCGCGGGCCCGCTCGCATGCGCTGCTGGTGCAGGGCCCGGCCGGCGTGGGTCAGCTGGAGCTGGCCGTCAAGCTCGCGCAGAGCTGGCTGTGCGAAGCCGCCGCGCCCGGTGCGCCGGCCTGCGGCCAGTGCCCGAGCTGCAAGCTGTTCGCGAGCGGCACCCACCCGGACTTCCGTCTGCTGCTGCCGGAGGCGCTGGAGGCGCCGGCGCGCGCCGCGCTGGGCCTGCCCTTCGAGGAGCCCGATGCCAAGGCCGGCAAGGCCAAGCCCAGCCGCGAGATCAAGGTCGAGGCGGTGCGCGACCTGCTGGCCTTTGCGCAGGCCACGTCTGCCCGCGGCCGCGCCAAGGTGGTCGTGATCTTTCCGGCCGAGGCCCTCAATGGCGTTGCGGCCAATGCGCTGCTGAAGACGCTGGAGGAACCGTCGGGCCTGCTGCGCTTTGCGCTCGCCAGCCATGACAGCGCCAGCCTGCTGCCGACGATCCGCAGTCGCTGCCAGCCCGTGCCGCTGGCCTTACCGGCAGCCGATGCCGCACTGGCATGGCTGGCGTCCCAGGGGGTCAAGGACGCGGCCGGGCTGCTGGCAGCGACCGGCGGGCGGCCGCAGCAGGCCTTGGCCTGGTTTGAGGCCGGCTTGACCGATGCCGCCTGGCAGGCCCTGCCCAAGCGGGTGGCGCGCGGCGAGGTGGCGGCCCTGTCGGACTGGCCGCCGCCGCGGGTCATCGATGCGCTGCAGCGTCTGTGCCATGACCTGCTGCGCCGTGGCCACGGCCAGCCGGGCCAGTTCTTCGCGGCGGCCGGGTTGCCGCAGCCCAGGCGCGTGGCGCCGCTGCTGGCCTGGGAGGCCGAGCTGCGTCGCGCCGCGCGCCATGCCGACCATCCGCTGAACGCCAGCCTGTGGATCGAGGCGCTGGTGGCGCAGGCCCAGGCCGCCATGGCGGCGGCCGCGCGGTGAATACACTCCGGCCATGAGCGACGCCACCTCCAAGCCCGGCCCGAGCACGCAATTCCAGCCCAGCCAGATCGGCGGCCCGATGCCGCTGCCTTCGGTGGGGGGGCTGGGTGCCGCGTCCGGCGCGCGGCCCAGCGTCATCCAGCTGGTGTTCCGCGAGAAATCGGCGCTGTACGCCGCCTATATCCCGGCCTTCACCGATGGCGGCCTGTTCGTGCCGACGACGCGCGACTACAAGCTGGGCGAGGACGTCTATCTGCTGCTGGCCCTGCCGGACGACAACCAGCGCTACCCGGTGGCCGGCAAGGTCGCCTGGCTGACGCCGGCCAACGCGTCCGCCGGCCGCACCCAGGGCGTCGGCGTGCGCTTCCCGGGCGACGAGAAGACGCGGCTGATCCGCCTGCGCATCGAGGAAATCCTCGGCACCGCCGTCTCCTCGAGCAAGCCGACGCAGACCCTCTGATCCGCCCCCGATCGATGTTCATTGATTCCCATTGCCACCTCAGCTTTCCGGAGCTGAAGCAGCGGCTGCCCGACATCCTGGCGGAGATGCGCGCTGCCCAGGTGGTGCAGGCCATCTGCATCTGCACCCAGATGGAGGAGTTCGAGGCGGTGCACGCGCTGGCCCTGGAACATCCGCAGCTCTGGTCCACGGTGGGCGTGCATCCCGACACCGAGGGCCTGCGCGAGCCCGATGTGGCCGAGCTGTTGCGGCTGGCGGCGCTGCCGCGCGTCGTCGCAATCGGCGAAACCGGGTTGGACTACTACCGCCTGAACGGCCGCAGCATCGCCGACATGGACTGGCAGCGTGAGCGCTTTCGGGTCCATATCCGCGCGGCCAGGGCGGCAGGCAAGCCCCTGGTCATCCACACCCGCTCGAGCGCGGCCGACACGCTGCGCGTGCTGGACGAGGAGGGCGGCGAGGCGGCCGGCGGCGTCTTCCACTGTTTCACCGAGACGGCCGACGTCGCGCTGGCGGCGGTCGAGCGCGGCTATTGCATCTCGTTCTCGGGCATCGTCAGCTTCAAGAACGCGCAGGACCTGCGCGATCTGGCCCGGCTGCTGCCGCTGGATCGCCTGCTGATCGAGACCGACAGCCCCTATCTGGCACCGGTGCCCCATCGCGGCAAAACCAACACGCCGGCCTATGTGCCCCACGTGGCCCAGGCGGTGGCAGACGCGGTCGGCTTGCCGGTCGCTGAGCTCGCGGCGATCACGGCCGCCAACACGCGCCGCCTGTTCGGGCTGCCGCCGGTGGCCGCATGAGGGCCCGGCTGCTTGCCCTGCTGCTGGCGGCGGCGCTCGGGGCTGGCGCGCAGGCCGCGCCCATCGACGACCTGGTGTTGGCCACCGAGCTGAACGACCCGCGCGCGGTGCTCAGCCTGTTGCTCAAGGGGGTCGATCCGAACCAGCCCGACTCGCGGGGCCGCCAGGCCCTGTTCGTCGCACTGCGCGAGAACTCGCTGCGGGCGCTGGACAGCCTGCTGGCGTCGCCGCAGCTGCGCATCGACGAGCCCAATGCCCAGGGCGAGACGCCGCTGATGATCGCCGCGATCCGCGGCTCGCTGCCGGCGGTGCAAGCCCTGGTCAAGCGTGGCGCGGCGATCCAGCGCGAGGGCTGGACGCCGCTGCATTACGCCTGTAGCGGGCCGGACAATGGCGTGGCCGCCTGGCTGATCGAGCAGGGCGCCGAAATCAACGCCCGCTCCGACAACGGCACCACGCCGCTGATGATGGCGGCGCGCTACGGCAACGGCGATCTGGTGCCGATGCTGATCAAGGCCGGCGCCGAGCCGCGCGCGGCCAACGAGCAGGAGCTGACCGCGGCTGATTTCGCACAGCGTGGCGGCCGCGACCGCATCGCCGCGGAGCTGCGGCGGCTGAGCGCCGAACGGCAGCGCGCCGACGCGGCGGCCAAGGACGCAGCCAAGGAAGCAGCCAAGTAAGCGGCGGCGCCCGCCGGCTCAGGCGTAGCGCGTCGCGCGGCCTTCGCGCACAAAGGCCCACAGCTGCAGACCCAGGCGCTGCGCGGTGCCGACCGCGAGGCTGCTCGGTGCCGACACGCAGGCCAGCAGGCCGATGCCGGCCATAGCGGCCTTGTGCACCAGCTCGTGGCTGGCGCGGCTGGACATCGCGACAAAGCCGGCCTCGCGGGCGGCCGCCGTCTTGGCCCGGGCGCCGATCAGTTTGTCCAGCGCGTTATGGCGGCCGACGTCCTCGCGCGCCAGCCCGACGCCGCCGTCCAGCGCGCACCAGGCCGCCGCATGCAGGCCGCCGCAGCGCGCATTCAGCACCTGGGCGTGGCGCAGTTCAAGCATCGCGCGCGCCAGCGCGGCGGGCGCCACCTCAGGCGGTTGCACCGGCGGCGGCTGCAGCGCGGCAAAGTCCGTCAGGCTTTCCAGGCCGCACAGGCCGCAGCCGGTGCGGCCCGCCAGCTGGCGGCGGCGCAGCTTCAGGCCCTGCTCACGCGCGGCGGTGACGGTCAGCGCCAGTTCGATGCCGTCGGCGCGGGCCTCGGTCTCGATGTCGAGCAGCTCGCCGGGGCGGTGGATCCAGCCCTCGGCCAGCGCAAAGCCGAGCGCAAAGTCTTCCAGGTCCGCCGGCGTGGCCAGCATCACTGCCTGGGACACGCCGTTGACGGTGAGCGCCACCGGCATCTCGACGGCGATCTCCTCGTCGGCGCTGGCGCCGACCGGGCGCAGCTTCAGCAAGGCCTCGGTCACGCGAAAGTTTGGGGGCAGCACATGGCCGCGATGATAGGAGCTGGCCGCGGGGGCCGCCGGCCGCAGCGGCAAGACCTCAACGGTGGCCATGGCGGCCATCGCGGCTGCGCGATGATCGCGTCCTCGCCCTCGCCCTCGCCCTCGCCCTCGCCGTCGCGCTGGCGCGCCCTTTGGAGTCCATCGTGTATCTGCCCGCCCACTTCACGTCCACCGACTTCGAGCATGCGCTGCAGCTGATCGACGAACAGCCCTTGGCCCTGCTGGTGGGCCCGGATGCGCAGGGGCAGAGCTTTGGCACCCATGCGCCGCTGGTGGCGCTGAGTTCGGGTGACGGGCTGCTGCTGGAGGGGCATATGGCGCGTGCCAATCCGCACTGGGGCTGGCTGTCGCAGCAGGGCCGGGTGCTGGCCGTCTTCAGCGGCCCGAGCGCCTATGTCAGCCCCCGGCACTACGAATCGGTCAAGAACGTGCCGACCTGGAACTACGCGGCCCTGCATGCCTATGGTGAGGTCGAGCTGATCGACGGCGAGGCCGACAAGGACGCCCTGCTCAAGCGCCTGATCGGCCGCTTCGAGCCGGACTATGCCGAGCAGTGGCGCGGCCTGCCCGAAGAGTTCCAGCACAGGATGCTGGGCGCCATCGTCGGCTTCCGGATCCGCGTGACGCGCTGGGAGCTCAAGCTCAAGCTGAGCCAGAACCGCGCGGCGGTGGAGCGCCAGCGCATCCGCGAGGCGCTGGCAGCCTCGGATCGCGCCGAGGACCGCGCGACAGCCGAGTGGATGGCTCGTCTAGAAGCCTAGATCGGGCAGGGCGCTCTTTGCGCCCGGCCAGATCGGCCCGCCACGGTGCCGGACGGCGCTTGGCTCACATGCCCGCGTAGTTCGGCCCGCCGCCGCCCTCCGGCGTGACCCAGACGATGTTCTGCGTCGGGTCCTTGATGTCGCAGGTCTTGCAGTGCACGCAGTTCTGCGCATTGATCTGCAGACGCTCGCCGCTGCCGCCCTCGACGGGCACGTACTCGTAGACGCCGGCGGGGCAGTAGCGGCTCTCGGGGCCGGCGAATTTCGCGAGGTTGACCTGCACCGGCACGCTGTCGTTCTTCAGCGTCAGATGGGCCGGCTGGTTCTCCTCGTGGTTGGTGTTGGAGATGAACACCGAGGACAGGCGGTCGAAGCTCAGCTTGCCATCCGGCTTGGGGTAGCTGATGCGGGCGCACTCGGCCGCGGGGCGCAGGGCCTCGTGGTCGGCCTTGTGGTTGTGCAGCGTCCAGGGCGGGTTGGCCACGCCCAGCTTGGGCAGCAGCCAGTGCTCGATGCCGGCCATCAGCTGGCCGGTGGTCTTGCCCTTCTTGAACCAGAGCTTGAAGTTGCGGGTCTGCTGCAGCTCTTCGTTCAGCCAGCTCTGCTCGAAGGCCTCGGGGTAGGCGCTCAGCTCGTCCTGGGCGCGGCCGGCCGCCAGGGCGGGGGCCAGGGCCTCGGCGCAGAGCATGCCGCTCTTGATCGCCGCGTGGCTGCCCTTGATGCGGGCGGCATTCAGGTAGCC
>JAQQSQ010002252.1:0-11139 GCA_028627145.1 Eidolon dupreanum | reverse complement strand
TTTCGAATGCATCCAGGCTGTATCGCCTCCTGGACCCCTGCTCTTTGCCGTTTACCTGATATAAATTATTAAGCTTATCGAGCTCCCTAAGCATCATTTATTACCATGAGTTCAACTTCTGTGGACAACAGAGGCATTAGAAAAAAAAAATTGTAGACTTAGCCGCAGATTTGTCCCTGCTCCATCTCCATAGGTATCCAAAGCCAATTTCTTTTTGTAACTATTAACATTGGTCTTTATTAATTAAATGTAAGTTTGCCAAAGAAATAGGTGAATAAAAAATATTGCATCATTTCTAAATCCCTCTCCATAACATTCCTCTCTAAAGCAAGATGGAAAACGTGGGGTGAAACAGCTGATAGGCTTATGGATTTTTTGACAGTCCCCTGGCTCCTCAGTCAGAGCTGATGATTCGAGAGTTATGTGCTTAATCAGTACAAAATAAAGGAAAATGTTCACAATAAGAATTTAACAAATAAGTTTATGGCAGCTAATACCTCTCAAGAAATATGATAAGGTCACAAAATCCAAACCTGCATAAAACCTTCCCAGATGAATAAAGCATGTGTGGGTTTCATAAATTTTAGCCTGACTCACTGCTTATCAGGAGGGGAAAATGTATTTAATGTATTGTTTCATTTCAAAACATAAAGCAAGAACATTAAGTAACCATGGTATAATTCTAAAGTGTCAAGCATACTCTGGACACAATGTATTATGTTTGCATTGGTAACTGTAATTTTGAAAAGTGTACTGAATATCTTAAGAGAAAATGTCACAACAGAGTAGATAAATTTCAGAGCTATTTCTCTCTCTAATTTAACTGGAAGGAGTACGGCCTAGAATTGACCTCTGCTTCGTATGAATGCTTTTCTTAATGACCTACTTAAAGATATTGCTGGAAATCAAGCCAATGTACTTCATTATAGAGGAAGGAAGGCAAATCCCCAGGAAGACATCATGAAATATGGGGCACATTCAAGGAAGCAAATGTGAAATAACCACCAGCCAAATCCTTTGAGCGCTGGCTGACGTGTGATAGCACGGGTCGTCACTTAAACCAGACATGGCCCTGTTGGGATCAGACTTGCTAACCCAAGTTAATATTTACACATCTATTAATTTTTCTGTAACGTCCGCTTGGAAAATGTGATGGTGGAGTAAATGTTTAACTAATAACTATGACCTTGCACTGAGCAAAACCCCCACCAGCCGAACATTCAGGGGACAGTGCCACCCCCGGGCTGGCCGCAGGAACTTCATTTCCATCCGGAAGGAAAGAGGCTCGTGTGTGTTCGGCAAGAAGGAGCTGGTTGTGAGTTGGAGCTCGGCGTTGTCCACGAGTGTCTGTCATAGTTTTCTAGAGCTTCCGAACAAAGCACCACAAACCGGGCAGCTTCAGAGATGAAGAAGCACAGATCAGTAGACACGAAACAGTCACGGGATGGGGACCACGGCGTAGGGAACACAGGCGACGTTACTGCAGCGGTCGTGAGTGGTCCAGGTGGATTCTAGGCCAACCAGGGAATCACTTCATGGAGTGCATAAACGCCTAACGTTTTTAAATTTAAGAAATGAAAAAAAAACAAGTTAAAAAAAAGCATCATTACTTGGGTTTCCTCACCGTTCCCTGTGAGAATCAGCAGCTACTACCTGAAAATGATAAAGAAAGAAAAACATATGCGTAGGCTTCAGTGACTGTGTAAACATCCGTGCCTGTCAAACGGAAAGCGTACACAACAAACCAGCGCACGCTGCAAAAGGGTGAAAAAGGAAATATTTTAATGAAGCGACACATGATCAGCGAGGCTTCCCCTGAGGGACCTCGCTGGATCAGCAGCGTCACTCGTCCCCGTCGTCACGGCGCCAGCACCCACTACTGCAGGTTATTGTTATTGTTATTGTCGTTGTTGTTGTTGTCGTCGCTATCTGTCTGTCCTAGCTAGAAGTTCATCTCCAGGGGAGCAGAATCTCTATTTTGCCCACGGCTATGCCCCCGACATCCAAATTGTACTTGATATATAATAAATGCTCAATAAATATTTTTTTAAAGAAAATAAAGACAGAAATGTACTCGCCCATACGTTAGAAGGCCGGAAGTCTGAAATCAAGGTGTCGACGGGGCTGGTTCCGCTGAGGCCTCTCTCCTTGACTTGTAGGCGACCATCTTCCTCCTGTGTCTCCACATTATCGTCCCTCTGTGCATGTCTGTGTTCAAATTTCCCCTTTTTATAGAGACATCAGTGATATTGGATTAGGGCTCATCCTATTAAGGATCTCAGAATTAACCTGGTTGTCCCTACAAAGACCTTATTCCCCAGCAAGGCCATATTCATAGGCACCGGGGGTTGGTATTTCAACGTATAAGTTTGGGGTCATGCATGGTTCAACCCATACCGGCGTCCACACAGTAAACATGATTCTCTTTTTGAGGAGATGGGGACATGACTGCGCCTGACCCCACTTCTCTGGTAGGATGTGGACTCCATCTGGTGAGCTTCCCAGCTCAAAGCCATCTGTGCTTGTTTCTGAACCGCGTCCTGTTTGGAAGGACTCATGCCCAGGTCTCTGAACAGCCTTAGGTAGCGGTCTCAGCTCACGGAGCAAGGTGTGGACACCCACTCCAAGCTCATCAGATTCCTTCTCTAAGAAGTTTTGTTTTTTCAACTGAGAACAAAAAGAGCCTGGTATTTGTTGGAGTCAAACACTACTAAAGACCGTGGTCAGTCAAGAAGTTCATCAGCGTCCTTGAAACCGCCCATTCATCACCCACCCCCGTCACGGCGGTTCAACCTTCCTCATGTTCCACAGTCCATGCTAATTTTGTTTAATTGACATTCTATTTTTTTTTTTTTTTTTTGGCAAACTGATCAAAGTTGGTTTCCGTTGCTTCCATTAAAATACCATCTGCCTGCATACATTCCGATTTCCCAGTCATGTGGGATTTTTAGAGAAAACTCTCTCCATCTCCTGGAGCAAATAAGCAAATGATCCTTGCAAATTTCCCCATAACGATACTTGCTCCTTTCTCTCCCTGCGGTGGCCTTTCGTCATGATACGTGGCGTTGAGCATTCATTTATAACTTCATCTGATGAGTAAGAGAGGCTAGAGACCTTAAGAAATGATATATTTATTCTGAGGCAAAGATTGGGTAAAAAAATGATAACGCAGCTACTAAAGACAGTAGCAAACATGGCTTCCTGGGGATGAGGTAGCAAGTTGTGAGAAAGGATTTCTGTTGGCCCTTGAGCGGTTGTGCACAGCCTTTTACTTCCCCGTCAGCCTTTCCAGTGACATGTACCTCTCCACAGGGCTCAGGCTCCTGTTATAAGATGCTGCACATACGTGGAAAGAACCGGATGTCTGAGTGCAGGCACGCACTTGGCCTTGTGGAGGGAGGACCAGGGAAGGCGTCCTTCACTGGGTTGCAGGCAGCTCAGGGGCTGTAATGCCTTCTGACCCCCAGGGCTCTGCTGGGCCAGGGGCAGACGGGCCTCTCCTACTTCTGAATGCGTTTAGCTCTAAGTTACTCCAGAGAACCGAGAAGGCTATAACTGCCATGGAGTGTGCTAAGGAGGGACAAGGTGGGGCGTGTGTTACCACAAACGCCACTGCCCTTCGGTGGTTTTGCACTGTGGGGGCTAAGAAGTAATTAATACTTTTCCTCCCACCTTCTGTCATCTAATAATCAAATTAGTAGGAGAAATTCAATGTTTAATACATGCTCCTGGGGAATTCACATAAGCATGAAAATTCCAAAGACAGTGAAGCAACACTGGGCATATATGACATTTTGGACAAAGGGGAAAAGGTAGCAGATGGGACCTTAGCTTTCAGAATCAAGGATGGGAGATTTACAGATTGTCAAGGAAGAGCAGAACGCACATGGCAGGCACCTCCGGCACAGTGCGACGCGGGCTAGCCACCTACCTACACCTGTTCGAGCATACATTTAAAATGTTTCACACATTTCGACACTTCTAGAATATTGTAAATAGCAAGATTTAAAAATAAAATAGCAAATTGCATTTAAATGAATCCAATAAAATTCAAATACCAAGTTAATTTGATACCCATTTCAAAAATAATATTCTTTAAGGTTCAGGTGATTGATAACTTTGATTCTCCTTATTAAAACTCATTATACTTTTTTCCAGTTTTTATAAAAATAAAATATATTTTGTAATTGAAACCTCTTAGAGATCACCCTATCAAACTTATTTAAAATAAATATATGTAAATTCAGATTTTATTTATAGGTTGTCTGTGATGATAAGGCTCAAAGAATTAAAATGTTACAAATATTATTAGCACACGATTGCTTAAAATAACAAAATATGTTTAATACTTTTGTACATTTTAAGAACAAACAGAAAAATTTCATTAGAAATCCAGCTCTTAATAAAGAAAGTGCATATATATATATACATATGTATATATGTGTGTATATATATAGCAATATTTAATCAATAGGGTAGTTTCATAGTGTTTAATTTTTGGTTACTTGACCGTAGATAATAGTAGACATTTTAAAGATGAACTGAGGATTGACCACAGGTGAAAAGAATATTTTGTGACATAACTTACAAAGTATGTTTTCATGCCTAACAGAAAAACACTAACCAGATCTGAAAAAAAAATCATAAAGTTTTGCTGAGTTTAATACAAATAATCTTTAAACTTCGTCATTCCTAGAAAAATTCCCAGCATTTGTTTTGTTCCATTCTCATGGGAGTCTCCCTTAGGAACTGTGGAGCCTTTAGCAAAAGTTTAGAGGTGGGAATAACAAAATTATGAAACAAAAACTGCCATTATTCCCACTACCCGTCTACCATAATCCGTGGTCGGAACACCCCAGCGAGGCATCACGCTGGGCCAGGGCACACTGCAGTTACTGTCTCCTTTGGCTTGTCAAGGAACTTGGACCCTCAAAATGTCTGTGTTGGGGTACCCTAATTGCAGATGCTGGGAACTTGGGGTTTCCACCCCTGGGGGTCAATACACAGCCTTCAGATTTGGAATGGGATGGCCAGATTCCTTTCTTTAGCAAACTGGACACACTTCTGCTGAGCACTCCGGTGGGTCCTACACGGGCCACTTCTGTGACGAGTGCTGCAGACCACGAAGTCCGGCTTCTCGCCCTCTGGGGTTGCCCTGCCCTTTGCTGTGCTCATGTGCTACCCCACGAAGCACACAGGGTTGAAGACAATGCCCCATGCTAAGCCCAGAACGCCAGGACTTCTATCACTATTTCCCCATTGGTCCTTTCTATGGCACAGCACAAGTACTCAACAAGCAGCTGCTTAAGTCATCCACGAATCAACACGCAAATAAAAAAGTAACCGAGTGAGAGAACCGGGTCATGTGGCATGCGTGTGATAAGGATTAGGACAAGTGACAATGCACACAGACCGGAGTTCTGATCAGCTGAGACTCCCTGAGAGGACACTGTGAAAACTAAGTCGTCGCAGAAGGACCACCTTCTACTGGAGTCTGGGAAACCACGTCTACGGCCGCTGAGCATTACGTGATGGGAGGAAACGTCTGCAGAACGCATGTTGCAGCCGAGAGTGCTGTCAAGACGCTCAGAGTTAATTGATTGTAGATCAGTTTTAGAGCTGAGGTTAAAACTTTAAATGCAGATAGAGAAGAAATAATAAAACAATACCCCAACTTGATTGTCTCGCTCTTTGCCAAATCTTTGACACTTGTGCTTTTTCTTATAACAACCCAGAACAATAAATGTATTTGTTTGAAACAAATTCCCCGCTCTGCTCAGGGCAGGTGTTGAAGAAACGCTTGGCTGTCATCATATTCAGAATCTCAAGCATGTTTTTTATCAAGTTTTGTTTTTGTTTAAAATTAAAAAAAAAAAAAAGGTAGGCGGATGCTTCCCTCCACAAGTTTCACATCAGACTTGATATAAACTGACAGCTAGATCACGTTGAATTCAATCAATGGCTAGTCAACTTGAAAATCTAAAACTTTGAATCCCAGGAAATGAGAATAATATTCTTCCAGAGAAATATCATCTGCCATAATGCATGCAAATTTATACATAAATTGCACTTATATTAGGTTCAAAAATGCATAATTTTAATTTATACAGTTCATTTAAGACTATTCAGGACATAAATTTTATTTTGTAAGATCTACAAAGTTACTTCTTTATTTTAGTTCATAAAATAATTTAAATATTATTCACTGAGAAAGAAATATCTCTTCAATTCCTACACATTTCTGGCTTCTGAAAGACACTTTATTACAAAATACTGCTTTCTTAAATGAAGTATTCTGGATATTTATACTTTGGGTGTTTCCAATTTTTTTTGAGCTTGCAATTCTAATATCAAGATTACGGAAATCAGCAAACAGGACTTTCCTGGTGTTTCCCCCTCACGTGAGGGTTTTAGAGCCCCCTTTCTCTCTACATGGAGCAGTCTTTCCTCTCTTCAAATGTCCAGCGTTTTCCAGTGACCATGACTCAGCCTTCAGGTCCGAGTTTAGATGACGCCGCTTCTGAGAGACCTTCCCTCATCCCCATAAAAGGTGTAAATACTCCTCTCAAAATCAACCAGTCCTTATCCCAACCTTGCCTGATGCTCTAAATTCTTGCTCAGGTCCCTGCCTTCCATCAAGGCTGGTACGGGATGGCAAGGGAGGTGTCATATCTGTTCCACTTATAATTATACCCTTGTGACAGGGCAATGCTGGGCACAAAGAAGGTTCCTGGTCAATATTTGTTTCATAAGTACATCCTCCCATTGCTTTATTCTTTCACCGTGGTAGCGTTTAGAAGTTGCTTAATAAATGTTATTGAGTTTGACTGCAGAAAGTGACAGGAACTGTCCGTCACTCCAGGGAGATGGGCGTGCTTCTCATGCTTCTCCCTTCTTCCTTCCACGAAGCACAGTGAAAATCTATGGGGATTATGTATACAAGAAGCATCATAAGTTAACTCTGAAAAGTGGTGGGGGATAAACAGACATTTCACAGAAGAGAATATCCAGGTGGCGAATTGGCACTTGAAAGGATGCCTCACATCATCAGCCATCAGGAAAATGCAAATCGAAATGCAGTAGGTATCGCGGCATGACTATCAGAGTAAGAGTAAAATTTAAAAAGAGAGAGGCGACCCAGAACAGAATGCTACTTTCTTAAATGAAGTCTTCTAGATACTTACACTTTGAGTGTTTCCAATTTTTTTTGAGGTTACGAGGCTGAGTTGTGGTCACTGGACTATAAAACCCAACCACTCCTGCGATGCTGGTGGGAATGCAAATAGCACAGCCACTTCAGGAAACAGTTTGGCAGTTTCTTAAAAAATACTACGCTTGAAATTACCATATGACCCAAAGCTTCACTCTTGGGCATTTATCCCAGAAAAACAAAAACATATGGTCATGGGAAAACCTATACACAAATTTTAGTGGCAGATTTATTTGTAATAGTCCAAATCTGGCTATGACTCAGAGATCCTTCACCAGGAGAGTGGTTAAATGAGCCATGGTATATCCATAGCAAAGAACACTACTCGGGAAAAATAAATAGGTAAACAGACAAACAATCGATGCACTCAAAAACTCATTTGGATAAACCTCAGGTTGTAGTCACTGGAAAAAAAGCAGTGACAAATAGGACAAAACATAGCAAAAAACATTTTGAGATATTTACTACATGATTGCATTTTTAGAACATTCTTGATTGATGGAATTGCAGATATGGAGAATAGAGGACAGTTTAGTCATTGCCAAGGGCTTGGGAGGAGACCGTGACAGGAGAGACGTGAGTGTGGCAGGGAGGGGTAGCATGAGGGGTCCTCGTGCCGGGGGAAAATTCTGCATCTTCAGTGCATCGGTGTCAATATCCTGGACCAGTTTTTCCAGATGCTGCCTTTGAGCGACTTGGTCAAAGGTATACAGGATTTCTCTGTATTATTTCTTAGAACTGCAGGTGATTCTACAAGGATATCAGGATAAAACAGTTGAATTTTGAAAAGCAATGGCTAATTTAAGCTCTATGGAGGTCAACAGAATACTCTAGCTATCATTTTTTTCATTGAATTTCTTTCCATAATCAAAGACTATTTTTAAGACCCATTTTTCTTCCTGAAATGCTATGAGTCCCATATTAGGACTGTATTCTTGGCAAAACCAAGTTCATAAAATTACCTGAATGTGTCCAACTCTGGCAGATTTCCAGCGTTTGTTCTTACGGGTTGAAATAACCCAGCAATTATCCACAATGAGCAGGAAATAATTGCATATTTTAAAGGGAATGTTTGTGTCCGTATCGAAGTGGATTCAACTAACAGATATTGAACATCCTCGTTCGGGTAACCCGCGTGAATGCAGTGCAAACCAGGACAACTTAGGTGTACGAGGCCACCTATTTGCTGTCTATATTCCTTTGGTCAGTGCCCCTTGTGACCTATTCTGAGTTCAGTATCTCACTTTGAATCACCCGACCCAACCCTCCAATCTGAATTTTCTAAGATGAATGTGTGATAGGTCCATGAGGTGTATCTCTATAGTGTGTAAGGTTGTGTTTTGTCGGAAACCAAGAGACACAGCTGTTGCGGCTTCATCATTTGTCACAGGCCAGCCTTCCCCGTGATAAAGCACACATTCTAGTTCATTCCCTAGGCCTTGCCTTCAGATTTTCCAGAAGTTGCAGGTTTTCCTTGAAGATAAAGGAGTGGGTTTTTTTTTAATGACAATACAAATATATGACCTTGTGCATATTCAAAATAAACACAATAAAGATGTGTGCACTGTGAGGCTGACTGCTCCTCAGGAAGCTGGGAAAGCGGTGGCTGACTAAAGAAACGGTCTCGATTATCATCCCTTAAATTCAGAGCTTGGTTTTTAAAATATCAGATGGTAAGTAACAAATTGGTGAGCATATTTGCTTACAGCATTAAATGACAAATGTGTTTTCTACTGAGTGACATCTAAAGAAATTCATATTTCTTAGGATCTGTCTGAAAATACAAGATTCTAATTAAATGATCCCATGAGCAGAATGAAAAAAAGTACAATCCACAGAAATTTATGGAATACAGCTAAAGCCGTACCCTGAGGGAAAACTATAGCTATAAATGTCGATATTTAATAAAAAGAAAGATAGCAAATAAATAACCTAAATTTCTACTTTAAGAAACTAAACAACAGAAAAAGCAAATTAACCCAAAGCAAGCAGGAATGAGGGAACAATAAAAATGAGAGCAGAAATAAATGAAATAAAGAACAGAAAAGTGAAAAAAACCCAACAAAATCAAAAGTTAGTTTTTTAAAAGTCTGAGTTTACAGCCATACCACCCTGAACAAGCCCAATCCCATCTGATCTCGGAAGCTAAGCAGAGTCGGGCCTGGTTAGTACTTGGATGGGAGACCACTTAGGAAGACCAGGCGCTGTAGGCATAAAAAAAAAAATAATAAAAATAAAAATAAGAGATTGTAAACTGACAAGATCCTTGCAATCTGTGAAATCAACCAAGGGTTGCCCCGCCTGAAAAAAAATTAAATAAATAAATAAATAAATAAATAAATAAATAAATAAGTGAAAAAAGGATTTCAAAGATCTAGAAAGTGGACAAATATTAATTAGACTGACCGAGAAAAATAATGAAAGAACATCCAAGTTACAAAAATTAGGAATGAAAGAGGAGATATTACCATAGACTTTACAGAAATCAAAAGGATTGTAATGAAATACTATGAACAACTGTACGCAAATTAGTTGATGTTGATGAAACAGTTGAGCCATGAAATGAAGGGAAGGCCAGGGCGTAGGGCTCTAGAGAGCGGTGTGGCCTCTGTCTCAACACGTCCTCCAGCATTGCACATCCTTGTCCCGTGGGGAACAGCAAGAGCCTGTTGACTAAAAGTAGTCAAACTACACTGATTGACTTACTGCTACCAATTTGTTACCTAGAAGCATAGGTTTTACACAGATGCATCATCGATTATGGGAAAGCAAGTAGCTGAGGTGTCCATGGACTGTATTTTCCCCAGGTTTGTTTGGACTCCAATCCACCATAACACGTCAGGCTTTTCTTAGAATCTTTTTTTTTTCATTTGCAAAGCGACTGCCCTGGTTGCCCATGTACTCCAAAATTATGACATTATTTGTAAATAAACAAAAATAAAATGTAAATTCCAGATAAACTCATTTGAATATGAAAATATTTTAAACGAAGGGAAGTTTCTCGAAGCCGTGTATCCACGTGTTTGCTTTCCCTGAGGCCTCGTTCGGTAGAAAGTGACACAGAGGACCCGTGGCCATTATGAGAAGCGTGGTGGGTGCAGCAGGGGGTGCCTGGTAGGAGCCTGGACCAAGTGAGTTGTGGTCAGCTCTGGGATATTCATTCTCCTGGGTACCCTATCAGGTCTAAACTCCTGTAGTTACCATTCTGAGAACCCAGCGGCCCCTTTCAAGTTCAAGGTAATATTAATTAATAAGACCTGTTTGTCGACGGTTGAAAACTCCAGTGTTTTTAAAAATTATTGCCTAATCGAACATGACTTATTTACCTTGAGGAATTCCAATGTATGTAACTTATAAATTTAAATTATATTTATAATTGAAAACACACAAGAATCAGAATAATTAGAAGTCATAATAATTCATATTAATTTAAGGTAGATAGGTGGAGATGATTGCTCATTCTCCTTTTTGATCATTAATAGGATATGTTTACATGTTAAATCTAAACATAAATTTGCAGGGTATTGATGACTATGAAATCTCTTGTTAATTACCTTAATGGCATAATTTAAAAAGCCTAAATAAATAAAAACAATTGTAATGATTTCGACACGGACTTCATGACATCTTTAATGAAGTTGGATGGACGTGGTTTTGATTTATGACCTGCCACTTACCAACTCTGTGATGGTGGGCAAATTCCAGACTCTTCTGAGCCATGACCCTTAGTTTACAATGTGAGGAACACTGAATTGTTCCGTATTTGGGAGTAAAATAGATAGATGGTTAGAGAAAAGCAGATCTAGGGAGATAGGCAAATGTAAAGTTGACATTTTGAAGAAGCATAATTATTGTCATTACCACCACTCATGAGACTCACTTGATAAAAGCTGTGAGCTTCAGGTGCATTTCAGCAGTGCAATTCAATA
>JAQQSQ010002251.1:0-11142 GCA_028627145.1 Eidolon dupreanum | reverse complement strand
AATATATGTAGCTGAAGGAAACTGGACTCTGGGCGGTAAACAATAGAATATACAGATGTCAAATTATAATGTACACCTGAAAATTATATAATTGTATTAACCAATGTCACCCCAATAAACTTAATTTAAAAAAAAAGAATTAAATGAGATCATGTAAACAGTAAAGTACTATCTGCAAAGTACAAAAAAGAAAATGATGTACCTTTATCATCACATGTGTTGAGGCTACAGCTTCATTGTGTCCCCATCGCTGACAAAATGGTCTAAACATCTTTAATTCTGGACAAGAGCAAGATAGCATCTACTTATCCCTTCTCATTTCAATGATTATTTTTAGCATTGTAATGAAAGTCAGCATTAACCGGAAATATTGATTGCTTCAATTTTCTTATCTCCATTTCACTCCACATTCTGAGGTTTATTAGATTTCTACATCACCACAAAATAAGGTTAATCAATCACTATTTTCTGCTCTTCGCTTATACTGTTGGGCAAAATGACATTTTCAAAACACACCAAATTATAATTTATGTGTGGGTGAAGATGCTCTCTTAGCCATCTTTTCATACTAAGGGGTTAGCACAGTGATTGGCACATCATAGAAGCTTAATAGATTAATAGCCAAAGGAATTAAACAGAAGCTGCAGTACTTAAAAAAAAAAAAAAAATTCTAGAATTAAAAGGGATTAAAAATGGGGTTATCTGTTTCATTAGAGTATTTTAAATATTTTAAAATTTTGTTCTTTTTTTTTTTTTTGATTTCTAATCTAATGAGTAGTCTTCATCCTGATGTCACTCACAGAGAGGACGTTAACTCAAATTCCAGAGGAAAAGAACAGAGAGCTTTGTCTCGCTCTCTTTTAAGACATCCAGAATGTCAAATGTTTGCTTTGCCAGAAAAATGAGGAGGAAGTACAGTAAATTACACCGGCCATCTGTACTAGGAGCAACCAACAGAAGAATTTCAAATATGTCGTGAGTTAGTAACTTTGACATCGTCTCATAGGCGTGGAACTGCACAAACCCACCCACAGCTGCAGTCACATCGACTGTCTGAATGCAGCTGTTGCCTACCGTGGAGTCGAGAGCACAAAGAGTCCTCCCACCTGCCGACAGCGACACCTCAGAGCCTCGTGCTTTTCCACCTCCCTCAAGAAGTCATGGCCTGATGCCCTTAGATACTAAGATGATACACCAAAGGGTTGCATTTCTCTCTGCTTTAGAGTTTTTTTTTTTAAATTTTTTATTTTGCTTTAGTTTTCAGTCTGTCTTTTCCTTCCATCTCTTATTCGTCAGTTGAAAAGTACTCACTCAACTTTCAAAACACACCAGTGATAATTTAATAATTTCATACGGGAAACTTTCCATGAAAGTTCAAGATGGACCGAGAATCCATCTTAGAATCCTTCAGCATCTGATACTTGTTTATACACTCAGTATATACTCAGTTTATACTGAGATTTTCTACTCACATTTCTTTGCAAAATGTGGAAACTTTACGACATAAAAGGAAGTTTCCTATCAGAATGAGCAAACATTAACTCGGGAAGGACCTGACTTGTGATAGTTTCTATGAGGATTATCTAACTATCTCCTTTAGCACTGATGCTTTGCTTAGCAAATGATTTTAATTTGGCTTCCCATGTAGCTTTTCTAAGGGTGGAAATATTTCCTTCAATAGATGTTATTATCTTGATCATCTTGACAGGTCTAGTTATCACTGCAAATTAGTAACATGACATTCTGGTACATTTCCAGGAACATGTTTGACGTGCTGCTGACATTTGACCAGGAGGATTCTTGGTCACGGGGGGCTGTCTTGTGCATTACAGGATATTTAGTAGCATCCATGGACTTGACCTACCAGATGCCAGTATTACCTCCCACCTCTTGTGACAAACAAAAATATCTCCAGATAGTGTGAAATATCCCCTGGGGACAAAATTGTTCCCTGGCTGAGTACCACTGTTGCCCTAAGAGTAATTCAGGCAATCTGAATTACTGAATTGGGTAGGAATGGGAAATGCAAAACCTCTGCTTCTGTAAGGAAAAGTCTTGGGTGAGTATCTATGCCCCCACTGCATTCTAATGGTGGCAGATGGATACGTGTCCTTAGATGGAAGGACATAGAGGCTCATATCAACCAACATAGGATCTTATGTGATTTAGTTCTCATCCACAGCCAATTTGTCAGAAAGGAGACACTGGAGCTTAATAGGAGTATTTGACTCAAGGAATTCTACTGATTGATGTAAGAGCATCTTGAAACTTGTAGGATCTTTTGCACCCATGTAGGAGAAAGTAGTTTAGAACAGCAAACTGTAGACATTTTACTTTAAACGTGTGTGTGTGTGTGTGTGTGTGTGTGTGTGTGTGTGCGCGCACGCGCGCGCGCGCATGAGTTTAACCTTGATTTTCGGCTTTAAAAATAAGTAACAGAAATGTAGTCTGATGCAAACTCCTTGCAAAACATAGTTATTCCTCATTTTATATTACCTTTTATATCAAGATCTTTCTTTTTTCAACATTTACATTTATGTAACAATTTATCATTCTGAATTCAAAAAGAAATAGATGCCATTTAAAACAAACAAACAAACAAACATGGTTTTTGGAGTCAAAAGACCTCAGTTTGAATCCTCAGTGTGTGGCCACTGTCCCCTTGTTACTATTTTTATCATTATTTTTAAAAATCTACAATTGAAAGATGAAAATAAAACCTTATAATCTGTGCCATGAATATTCAAGACGATTATCAGCAAACAAAAGGAGAATATGAAAAATTATGTCTATTTGATACTGACCACAAGAGAGAGAATTTACACCAAGTGGACGACTGTGTCCAGTATTTGACCCAACCCCCGACTCACGGCACACATAACCTCTACGTTCAGGATTTACAAATGTACTATGTCAAAAACGAGTCTACCTGGAAGCCAGGAATTTAAAACGATAAAGACCAATGGTGCATTAAAAGCCGAAGCCCTAATCATCACTGTTATGTACAACAGGTGTTTCAGGCGAAGTCCATGTTTTAAGAGCTCTACGTAAAGACTGTATCATCGGTGTCAATTCCCACTGATTTCCATGGAAGAGCTGACGTTTAAAATTGATAATTATTTTTTTAACAGAAAGAAAAGGTCACTCAACTCCTGTAAGGAATGCTTTTCTTCCTGAAGAAATCACACCTAACCACCGAGGTGTCCAATACACTCACTCAGAAACACGTCTGCACCTGCACCACGTGTGTCTCCCTCATCTAATGCTTACCCTGCCCACCTTGTGGCTGGAAGATCTTTAATGCGGTGGAATTGCATAATAACCAAGCATTCCCTGGTCTGGTGAACAAACTGCATATTCTGATCAAATAGGGGCAAAGGCTCCAACCAGGGGTTGATGAGCTCATTCGCGGTTTAATTGGAAGCTGCCTGGGGGTGGCCATCTCATCTCATCTGGCCTCTTTATGTCTCTGTTATCACAGAACCAGACAGACTCTTTCCTTTTATTCTGAGGCTGTGGCTTCCCAATCACAGAAGATGAAAACTCCCCCTTGATATTCATTTGAAAACTCAGCCATGGCATCACCGAGCTCCCAGCAATCCTCAATACCCATTTCCTATGTTTCTTACACCATTTGCAAAGCAGCCCTGGGAGGCTAAGAGCGAGGGTTTTATTGTCATAACTGCCCTGCTAGGGGTGGAGGTGGGTGGGCGACAACACAGCCTTGTGCTTGGAATAACTTGGCTTTGTCCATTCAGGGGCCATGTGCCAGGATCGATGGACAATTTTAATGGGCCTTCAAAAAATGAATAATATCTGACATTTATGGAGCATGTTCTAAATGCCAGGCACTGTGGCGGTGCGTATCACAAATATTATCTCATTGAATACCTACAACGATTGTGTGGCAGGGACCATACAACATGGCAGCATGTCGAGGTCTTACACATGGGGATTGAATACCTTTTTTTTTTTTTAATTTTGTAGCAAATAAAAGTGACTTTTTAAAATTTTATTAAACTTATTGGATGGCACTGGTTAATAAGATTATGAGTTTCAAGCGTACGGTTCTGTAACGCATCATCCGTATGTCATATTGCGTGTTTGCCACCCAAAGTGATTTCTTTATGTTTGAATAGGGCAGGTATTTTTAGAGCATTTACATATATGCATTTTGTTCTCATTATAATCAGTGACGATTAAAGGCAAGGCCATGGACACAGGCAGGGACTATGGCTTTACCTAAAATCCTAACTCATTAACCACACAGTAGTGTCGCTTTTTCCCAGTTTTGTCCGAAACAGAAGGAAATCCCCCTGGCCCACAAAATGTACATAGACAACTCAAGCATGAGCTTAAAACAACCGAGAGAGTGAAGGCCTGAGCTTACCCCTGTGAATTTCTTCACCGATTTGTGTTTTAGACCAGGAGTTAGCAAACTATGGCCCAGTAGCCAAACTCAGCCCATCACATGTTCTAAATAAAGCTTTATTGGAACACAGACACCTCTATTTGTTTAGGTATTATCTATGACAGATTTTGTGCTACAACTACAATGTCAGAGTTAAGCAGTCGTGACAACAATTGTACAGCTTGCAAAGTCTAAAACATTTATTTTTTGCCCCTTCATAGAAAATAGATTATCGATGCTTATTGTAGATCATAAGGGAATTCTCCTCTGCTCTCAGATTTGTGAATAAACTTTTTCTTTAATGTGAGGCAACCCTAGGATAGTGTCAGTCTTCAGGAGGGGCTGAGTTCTTATTCTGCATGTGAAGCATTTATCAAATATTTATTTTCCAGAAGAGCATTTGTGGCTTTGCCTCTGGTTCGATCCTTGGTCTCCTATGTACATGCTGATATGTGGCCGACTGCCTCCCAGCCTGATGGCACAAGTGCTCCCCTACCTGGGCTGCGGATGCTCAGGTCTTGTGCCTCTCAGGGACTTTCTCCATCACTTTCCCCTCTTCCACTCTATTTTTTTAGCCTATCTGTTCTTTCTCATTGATGTTGAAACACGCTGAAATCTCCTCCAACATAAAGAATATTCCTCAGGTCCTTTCTCCTCTTTCTAGCTACCAATTCGTCCTCTCTCATCTTTCATATTGAGCTTCTTGGCAGACTTGTCTATAATCATCATCTTTGCTCCTATTTACTCCCCAGCCCATGGCATTTGGCTTTTTGTCCACACCACAGCCCGCGTGGACATCTAGATATATGTGGATGTGTGTGTGGGTATACACTTAGAAACACACACACACACACACACACACACACACACACATGCACACGCGAAAATCTTTGACAATGCTCATTACCTCTGCAGGATTAATCCATAACAGTGGAATTGCTGGGTTAAGGAGTGTGTAACATTTTGAGTCCTCAGGAAGAGCTGTGCTTATCCTTCTACCAGCAAGTTAAATAGCAAGACGAACTAACTCTCAGGCCACTGCTGACAGTGGGATTTTCGTCTTTAAAGCTTATTAAGCTAATTGGATGAAAGAAATTGATAAGTCTGCAATGTTATATGGATGTTATTTTCTGTGATTATTCATGAAGTTTTACACATTTTCATAGATTTATTGGTAGAGGATTAAGATTCAATTTCCAGTATAAGTTTTTTAAAAAGTATTCTTCTTTTTCTAATATAAAGCACTTTTTAAGCCATCATTTTTTTTAAAAAAAATAGTGATTTTTTTTTGTTTTAACCCAGCTGTAGCAATAATTTATGTGAAATAAAGATGGGCATGAAGTCTGAATAAATGCGATATATTAACTTAAGGAAATATCAAAAAATAGTATCAAAGAGCAAAATTTGTGAAAATTTTAACTATTAAAATTATAGAATAAATTTTTAGAAATTATAAAAACTAGTGGGTATATTTCATTTAATATTTCTTCTTGATAATAATCTTATATACCACAAAAAAATAAAACCTAATAGAACAATTTTAAATTAACATTTATGATGTTTCTATCTTCTTCTCATGAATTCTTCCTTAATACATGATTAAATACAAAGCATATATTTTATTTTAAAAAACCTAAAAGCTTATTAAAATACTTTTCATTACTTCTTACTCTTTACTGGGGCTTTTGAAGCTAAAGGGTAATTCAATTTAGATAAGAATTAAAATATGATAGAACGTGGTAAAATTCTTTTAATTCTTTTGAAATTATTTTAAGTATCTTGCTAACGCTACATAAAGCAAAATAATTACCTAATAGTATTTTTGTAAAAAATGCTTGAAACCATATGGGGTCATTCGACACAGCTGAGATGTAAATAGAAAATAAAATATAAACAAAATACATAGAAACTGCTTGGTGTCAGGACTAAAGTTTGATAATAAATTTGGTCATGATGACTTAATATGGCTTAAAATATCTTGTAAGAAAAGGTGTTAGACTCTTTGTGAACCTGTGATGTCTGCTAAATTAAAAAGCAAATCACAAGATAACACATTTTGAGAAAGAAATATTCAGCAAGTGCCACTAAATAATAATCCTGGTGAACAGCATAATATTTTTAAGGAACAAGTGTTTTTATTTGACTCCAAAATTAATTTATACATTTTGAATGTTTATGTAATCATCTTCTCTACCCAACTATAGTCCTTATATCTCTATTTATTTATTTACTTGGGATGGTCTCTTATACATATTAGGTGCTCAAGAAATGTCTGTTGAATTAATAAATCTCTTTTTTCATAACTGAGCCTTCAAGGTTTTGAAGCTAACAAAGTTAAATTTGTACTATTTGGGAAATAATGTACTTTTCTTTAGGAGCATAAAATATGGTAATTTGGTTATAATATTAAACAATCTGGGTCTCAACTGATATGGTTTTACAGGACCATTTTACAAAATGCATCCTATGGCTAAAGTGTTATGTAATCTTTGGCTTTGGAATTTTGCTTCAATGAATGTGTTCTAATGGCAGAATAATAGTTTTAATGAAAAAATTGATTCTATAACATTATATTTTTGAAATATGAAAAATCATTTAAAAATATCCTCCTCCCTTCTATATTACAGTTATTAATGCTACTATTATCAATGACCGCCAAAGCAACTGAGTAAAATGGAATGGATTAATTAGAAGAATTATGAAGTTCCACATTAAGAAATTGTAATTCGAATTCAGACATTCTAGGTTAAATTTTTTTAAAGCAACTGCCCAAAACAAGCAAATTTCATCTACTTTTTGGAGAACAGGACATCATTTAGTGGAAGGGGCACTCACTCACACACTGATTCATTTGACCTCGGACACATTTATCTACCGAGAGTCTACTATGCGTTTGGCACTGTGCTAAGGGCTTGGGGATGAGAATCACTGACATGTGATGGAGGGTCTTGTCTTGCGTGTAATACAAAAGACATAATAGGCAATGCGGCAGCAGAATAACATGATCAGATTTATAATTTAAAGATGATCATTACAGTGACAATGTGGAGGATGGAGAGGGTACCAGGCCAACTAGAGTGAGAAAGGCCAGTCACAAGACTCTGGAAATGGTCCCAGTAAGGGTGAAATAAATGCCTGAAATAAGACAGGAGCCATACACAGGGAAAGAGGAGATGGATATGAAGGCCAGAAGAGGTGACACATTTTGAAGCTCCTGTCTTTGACAAGGACAGCAGCATATAAAAGATGTTTTGAAGCTGGAGAGTCTAAAAGGCAGACGCAAACTCTCCGGAGGCAAGTCTGCAGTGATATGAAGTTGTTGCTATGGTTGGCCGGTCAAGGCCACCTCTCATCCTTCAGACACAGACCCATGCATACGAACGACAAATGGGAACTATGTGAGCAAGCAACTGCGAGCACTGGAACGAACACGCAGAGTTCACTGAAATTAATTATGTTTACATGTGTTCAAGTGATTGTTTAAAATTGTATACTGATTCAGTAGTTACTTGAAGAGTAATTTTCTTCTCCCTAATACTTAATCCTAACACAAAGACCTCAAGAGTAAAATACAGTATTAACTGTACTAAGTTTTTCTCTCTTTTTCTAAATTGAGATATAATTGACACATAATATTATGTTTTGCTTCAACTATGAATTATGTAATATCAATCTTGGATCTTCCCCAAAACAAAATTAGCAATACTTTGGAATAAAATTTCAGATGCATAAAAGGTCCAATTTGATAACCTTCCTTGGCATGCATTAGTTAGCAAGCCTATGCTACCTATATAACATTTCCTTACCTTTTCTGTAGAATAATGATCCGTTTCCACAATCATGCTGTTGTCCCCAGCATGGTACTCTTTTGCCAGCCGCTATGAAGAGTCTCTGTTACAGGCTAAAGCCTTTGATCACAAGGTAAACATGATGGCTCTAAATGATGTTATCCGATCTCACTGCCTTATCGTTTTTTACAATTCTTCCCAGTGCTATTTCAGCTGTTTCACCATCAAATCAAAGGTAGTGGTTGAACAATCTTCTTGTAAATATTTGAATCAGTCAAGCAAATGAGACAATCCACGTAGATAATGCATGTGCTACTGGATGATACGGTGTAATATTAATTTGTCTCTTGTTCCATCTTGAAGGAATAGGAACTATTTCCCCCTCGTAAGACGATCCTAAGAAAAGAGCTAAATGAACTGTTCTTTTCTTGAGTTCTTTATCTCTGGGTGTTCTTTGGGGTACACATTCAAAAAACAAACCCATCACTATTCAGGAGCTAATTTGGGGATGGATGTGGAGAAATAGATGCAGACAACAGTAAGCAAGAGAACTTTGAAAGGAGGGAAGTCCTAAGAGGGGAGATCATGCAGCCTGAGGGAGGGCAAGCCATACCTGCCCGAGTTCGACAGGGCTCAGGGCCTCTTTTATGTTTGTTTGTTTGTTGCTGTTGTTGTTTTATAAATCCTGTCCATGCCAGGGAGAAAATGGAGAACACAAGAAATGATCAATAATCGAAATGAAAAGGGCCACAACTAGAAATCTTTGGGATGTTATAAAAGATTCATTAATTCTATAGATCATTGTGATTTTATAAAAATAATAAGATTCGCCCCTAGTTTTCTAAAAGAATTATGGCAATTCTTTATATATCCTGTATATAAGTACTTTCTTCTTTCTCTCAAAGGTGCCTTATGAGAAATAAAAATCTTATTTTTAACTAAGTACAGTTTACCAAACTTTAATTCCATGCACAGGGCTTTTTGTCTCTTGTTAAAAAAAAAATTGCATGACCAAAGTCATGAAGATATTATTTTATGTTTTCTTCTAGAAAGGTTACTGATGTGGTTTCCACATCTAGTTTGATGATCTATTTCAAATTAATTTTTGTAGGTTGTGAAATAGTGGTCAAGATTTACTTCTTTCCACAAAAAAAGGACAATCTTTCCCACTAAATTTCAATGGAAGATAGATAGTTGATACATAGGTAGATAGACAGAGACAGAGAGAGATAGGTAATATATTGAAATTTTTGGAAGTGTTTCTGGACTTTCTACTCTGTTACCTGTTCCATTTATCCATTCTTATGCTGATACACAATTATCTTAATTATTACACATTTATAGTAATGCTTGATAACTGATAAGTGTAATAAAATAACTTTGATCTTCAAAAGAATCAATCAATTAACCAATCCTGTTCATGGTGAAGATCTATTTGACCTGCTTGTGGCACCTTCAGATGGTTAGTTAACTGACTACAGGACGACATGAAAAAGTCGACATTAAGGTCAACGGTCATGAGGAGTGCTTCCTGGACGACCAGGGCTTCGATACATGGCAGAGGAGCAGATTCAGCAAAACCACCTTGTAGCAGAAAGAGCACAGGTCACTACGACGGTTCACCTTAGTCTGCAGACACCGTAGGCTAAAGGTCAGATCTTCCCTGTTTCCTGGGCACCATAATAAGCTTCCTGGCTATTTATTCAAAAGTAGGCAGAGTTAAAAGTTCTCCCAGACTTGATTCAGTTCAAATGCCTTGCGGTTGTGTTCCGCTGGAGCTCCGGACAAGATTTCGTTATGATTATGAACCAAGAAATAATGCGGCATTTTTCACTGGAGTATTATGAAGCCACCACAGCTGCAGAAAACTCTGACTTCTCTTGCTTCGCCCTGTCCGTGAGGGCAAGGTTTGTAGCATCCACACCGTGCTATTCCTACAGCATGCACATATGTTTGTTAATCAAATGAATACATTCCTTTGCATGTAGCGAACTGGGGCTCCTTGCATGCTAGCTCTTTCCTATTATGATAATCTATGGGATATCTGTTATACATCTCCAGTGTTTGGTATGTTTCCTGTAGTGTCTAGAATTTAAAGCTCTCATTCAATTAGCATCTGTAGCAGTTTCAATCCAGAAAGAAAAGATCATGATAAATTTGAAAATAATACATGCCCAGATGCAACTGGCCTCCCATGGGTTACCTCTCTCTCTTTTGGGTAACTTAGAGCAAGTTTCAGAGTTTTATAGTATCACCTGCTGTATCTATGTATCTCACAAACCATGACGAGCAGAAGAGATTTTAATGTCCATCTGATGAGAAAATAGAGGGAAGTTACATTAAACAGCACTAAGCATTTCCCTCTGAGAAAACTTTCATTTTCCTTGCTTTCCTGGGCCCCGCCTCCTCCCTATCTCCATTCTCTACTCTCCCCTTTTTTACACAAAGCTATTTGCCATGCTTGTGTTACATATCCAAACAGCTGTCACCTTACACTGTATCTGACTATATGAAGAGCTATTTTGCTGAAGATAACTTTGCACTCAACTAGAAACAACCCAGCCAGGTGAAGCTTTGCTTTGAAGAGAGTCTATATGCCTGTGTTAATGTGTTGGAGTCTGGAGACGGTGGGATTGTGAGTAAACAAACATGTTTTTCTCCATTTTACAACACTTTTCCTGTCACATATGCCATTTAAGCCTAGATTATATATTTCTTCCTATCAACCCTGTCAGCTTCTCCTCAGAGTGGCTTCTTCCTTCTATTGTCTTGTGTTTCCTACGCAGCAGTTTGTACTTTTTACTGCTTCACATTCTGCTGCAAAAAGCGATTTAAAATCTTTTTTCTCTTTAACATTACAACTCACTTATGAACGGAGCTTATAACAAAACAGTTTTTGAAGAGATAGAGAACATCAGTCTCTCGCCGAGTTAAATTTCATTC
>JAQQSQ010002250.1:0-11142 GCA_028627145.1 Eidolon dupreanum | reverse complement strand
GCATCACTGATTCAAGTCACACTGATTTTATCAGTATTGTCTAACAAATCTCGTTTTATTTATTCTATCAGTATTACATTTGTATTTGAATAGGCCTTAATAATTCTCTATTTAGACAAATCTACCTTGACAAATATCACGAATAAGCAGATCTCACTGTGTGAATCATACTTCAGCCTCTGGCTGCTCAGAATTAAAATGAACCCACATGTGAGAATCAGGAAAGTGGAGTTGCATTCCCTTCCCCACATTCTTTGGACTGTACCGCCATCAAGTCACCTGATTTCTCTGGCCTTAGGTTCTAGTTGGTCTCTTAGGATGACCATTATGTTCTATGTATGCAATCAAAAATAAACTGAATCAATTAAGTGATATAAATGGAGAAAGGAGACATGGATAGCAGTTTTCTTAGCATATGCAGTAGAGGCAGCATTGCCATGTCTGAATGCCAATTCTATCACTTATTAGCAGTAAAACCTTGGGCAAACTATTTAATTTTTTTGCCTCTATTATTTATAAAGTAGGAATAATAATTATATTTAACTTATCTGGTTTTGTGAGTATTAAATGAACTAATATATGCTAAGCGCTGATAAACCTCACCTAGCATATAATAAACAATCAAATGTCTATTTGAACTTTGAAACTTTTATTTTCTCATTAAGTCTATTTGAAATTTCTACTTTATAATGTCATCTTACAATCTTTTGATATCATCTCTAAAGTGATTCTAGATAGAAATTTCTAAAATATAGACATTAAAAATTTTAAGATAATCTCCATTTGGAGAGAAATAGGAATAAACATAGTTTAGAATGGTACCTTACATTCGAGTATAACTTAATAGGAAATTAAGAATATATGTACTTGTTTTTATTTCCTTTTCATGTGTGTTGTTCATATAATTATGTACCTCATTTTTGTAAATAAAATTAGGTCCCCTACAACTCTCATTCCCATTTTCTCTAGCTCCATCTTAATTTTTTTCTCTATTTGGCATAAAATAGCCCCAAATAAGTTACAGTTATTATCCCTATTAGTTGAAAGAAGAAAAAATAAAATTGAAATTATCCACTAAAATAATGTAGGTTTTGGGCAGGAGGGGCGCACTGCGAAGTTTCCATCACAGGACACACCCTCTCCATTTGGAAGGGTGTGGCTCTCTCTCCCCCTCTCTGTCTTTCCTGCACGTACATACTCGTTCACGCAAAACTTTGGTTTGGAACCTACTAAAAGTTGGGTATTGCGCTTAATATTTTCAAGTTAGGGCAACTACCGTGAGCTGGCCATTGGCAATTTCTGCAGTATTTTGTGTTATTTTCTACATTTCTTTGCAAAATGCGGGTCATTGCTATCACAACAGCAAATTCGACTACGGTCTTCTGCCTCACAAATCACTTTCTGGCAGTGATGCATGTCATAGGTAATTTACTTAAATATCTCTCTTCTACTGAAATTTTCTCATCATCTCCTCAATCTACCTTGGTGTATACATTTACATACAATTAGAATAACACAATATAGAGGGTTTTCATTTTAAAAAAGAAAACAATAATTTACTAAATAATACCAATATCTCACAATAATTACAAATGTAAATGAGGTTTAAATTCTCCAAAGAATACCTAAATTTAAAAATTTAAAAATTCATTCTATATAGTTATAAGAGGCATGAATTTTACTTACTAAAAATGAATATTCAGGTGACTACAAGGAATCATTCGCAGAGTTTATAAATGTATACTCTCATAAATAAATGTTTATGATATATCACATTTTCAGAAACTTTGTAAAAGTCTATATTTCTTATAAAAAATTACAAGCAAATCTTCAGAATATAAGGCAGTTAATTATTTTCTAGCAAATTATTGACCAAAATTAAAATATCTGGAAGGGTCTTTGAAGAAGAAACAGGTAAAATAAGGTAATCATATGCAGCAAAAAATTTTAATTGTATATTCTAAAATGAATTTTCTAAATCATATAAGTATGTAGTCATTTCTTTTTTTACTTTTACATTTGAAAGCATTATTTATTTATTTATAAATATATGCACAAACATGCATAGTTAATATCAAAATTTTATATATACTGATTTGAAAGGAAGTACACCTAAATGATACTTCCATATTTTCCTTATTCAATTTGTTACTGTTACAGGACTATAAGATACCCCATATGCCTACATTTTTAGATACAATATTCTTATGTATCACTATATTCTCTTGAACCACTGATATAAAAAATGTATATACACATGCATGTATAATCACATATATGTTTATATACACACATACATACTCATATATGTATACACATATGCACACACATATAGAAATTTTTTGCGCAAAGTTGTGAAATTCCAAAATACAATCTTTTTTTAGTTATTCTTTGTTATTTCTAACTTAATTTTGTTGAGATCAAAAGAGGTGAGATACATACCAACTTTTTATTATTTTGTTGAGGTTAAGCATATGCGTATAGCATGGGGTCAATTTTCCTAAATTAATGTTTCATATGTTCTTAAGAAAAAAGTCCATTCTATAATTGTATATGAAACTTTATATATGTCCATTACATCAATATCCTTACATGTGCTTTTCAAATCTCCTACAGCCTTATCACTACATTGATGAGAGAAATTTGTTGAAATTTTTTACCATGATAATATTCTCCATGTTGATTTCTTAATCTTTTCATAATTATAGTTTGAGCCTATTTTATTGAATGTGTTTTTATATAGCTTGAGGCAATTATTGCTTCCTGGCAAATTGAACCTTTATCATGATATAGTAAACACTACTCTAAGAAGGTTTTTGTTTTGTCTTGTTTGCTTTTTTTCAATGTTAAAACCCCTTTGTCTTACATCGACTTTCTTTTGGTTTGGTTAGTATTTATATTTCATCATGTGCTTTTAATATTTTCATGTCCTTATATTATGTGTATTTCCCTTGTAGACAGTATATAGCTGGACTTTTTCTTAATCTAGTTTTAAATCTTTTATTTTTAAATGCAGTGCTTATAGTGATTACTTTTGCCTTTGAATTTATTTCTTTCTGCTACCAGATTAGCTTTTCATTTTCACTTTTTCTTTTCTTTCTTCCTTTAATTTTTTAAACTTCTTTTGGATTCCTTTTTCCCTCTTCTTTTAGCTTTTTTTTCTCAACTGGGTTGATAGTAATATATTCCACACCTTATTTGTTACTCATGCTAATTAAACATTCTTAATTTATTCATTTTTTTCATCCTCCCACTCATTAAAAGCAATTTAGAATTCTTTTGTGCCAGTCACTTACCTCCAACCTATATGCTGCTTTTGCCCGATAATTTGGTTCAACCTATCTGCCCCACAAATGAGACATTACTGTAGATGTTGTATATAGAAGGACATGTTAGATTTACTGATTTATTTATCCAGTGTCTTCGTATACCATTCCCTTCAAGTCTGCCACTTCACCTCTCTCACTTGGTCTCTCTCTCTGTCCCCCAAAATACATGCTGACATTTTCCTTTCAAGATGATATTTGGTAGTCAACTCTCTCAGTTTTTGTTTATCTGAAAATGTCTTTATCCTTATCCTTGTAAGATAGTTTCTCCAGGTTTACATTCATATTTAAAACTATTTTCTCTCAACTCATTGAATATACATTTTCCTTCACTCTAGCTTTCCATTATTGTTGATGAGAAATCAGCTGTCAATCTTATTGTCATTCCTTTAGAAACATGTATTTTTTTTTTCTGACTGCTTTTAAGACCTCTTTATCTTTGTTGTCCTGAAATCTGTTTATGGTGAGACTAGAGATTGGTTTATATTTCTTTATGCTCCTGGAATTTTTATAAATTTTTTTGGATCTAATGATTATTATTTTTTTTAATATTGCATTTGTGTCCTAGTATCTGTATTATGTTCCTCTGGAATACTATGTATGTTAATACTTCTCATGGCATTTTGTGTGTATTTTAACCTTTTTATTGCCTTGTCTTTCTAAACTATGTTCCAGATATTTTATTCATATTTATTTTTCAGGTAAAAAAATCTCTCTTCAGCTATATTTCATTGAACATTTAATTTTCTATTTAATGTTTTATTTTAATATTTACTGTTTCATTTCTAGAAGCTTTATTTGGCTTCTTTGCAAATATGCTTATTCCCTGATAATATTTACAAATTTCTCCTTTATTAAAAATTGCTACTAGGTATTAAATGTCTGATATTTTCAATATCTGGATTAATTTTGATTTTTTCCCCTCTGTTTACAGTTGTTTCTGTTAGTATCCAACTTTATATATATATTTTTAATTTTAATTTTTGTTGAATGACTTTTGGGAGAGAGCTGCTCATTTTTCTCTGAGACCTGGGTTGAAGGTGAATCCTAGAGAGATTTGCATTTGATTCTGCCAATTGCCTGCTACCACTTTGAATTAAACTCTATGAGGAGTTTTGAAACACCAGGTAGTGTGAATTCATATCTCAAATGCACTGCAAGGGTCGGTTTGATATTTTAAAATTCAAAGAAGGATTTTTCCCTCCACTAGTTCTGGACCTAAGAGGAAAATTCTCTCACAATCCCATTTGTAAGGCAAGGTTTATTTCTTGCCTAACTGTAATTCTCACTTTTACCATGAGCATAGTCCTCTGGGGGTTCAAGCTCTATGGGGTCCAATCTTTTACATTGTGAGTTTTATGTCTTTCCTGCCACACCTCATGCCGCCATGGAAACTCAGGATAACTAGAAATGAGCAATCATCTTCAAGACAAAAACAAGCTTTGCCAAGATTTCCTGGTTTCATTCCTTCGGGGGCTTTGAGAATTTACTGATTTCCTAAAAGCTCAGACATGCATTTAGAAAGGCGTTTTACATATCTTAAAATATTTTTTCCCAGCAACTTCTTCTAGGACATCTAGCACTTGGATGATTATTCTGTGTGACTAATCTGCCATGTTATTGGAAACAGGAGCACTTGAACTTATTCTTAAGAAAGGAGTGACATGCTGAATTTTGAGAGTGTTTCACAGAAGACAGATTGGCTTTAATAGTATAGGCATGTTATTAGATACCCATGGAAGCTACTGACATCACAAAAGTGTCAAAAACAGATGGGAGTCATTCTCTTCAAAGTTCAATGATAAGAAAAAATTCCTGTAAGATGTGTGTAAGCTTCCCCTTATCTTTCTTATTTTAAATAGAGATAGCACTAGACAAAGTAAAAATCGGAATAATTTATTGAAGTTACCAACACCATCAAAAGGTTAAAAAAATCTTTTAAATTAAAGGAGCACAACTACTACCTCCAAGCAATAATTCCGAGAGCCTCTGACGGAAAAACAGCATCAGCAACAGTAATGTACCGTGTTGAACTTGGGCCATCAGTATTTTACTTTGTGTTGTTGATCAATAACCATGGAGCCATCTGTCAGCACAAAGTACTCATTTATTCAATACTTTCTGATCTGCTATCCCAAGATTGCCAGACTCTAATGAGAAGGAAACGCTACCAGTGACAAAGTTAAAAAGGAAATCATCATACTCTTCTTACTCTAGGCTTTGCACAGTTGTAATATAATCAAAGAGCATTAAGGGCAAGTGAGAACAAGAGGGTTTGTTTTTGTTTTGTTTTGTTTTGTTTTGTTTTGTTTTGTTTGTTTTCCCTTAATTTTTAACCTCATGAGATTTTATCTATTGGGTGGGGGATGAAAGGACAGACAGTAGATCCTTTCAAAAATCCATGAGAATAACAGGGAATGAGATATTTACTTAGACAGAAAACTCTAAGGATTTTCTTTCTCCCCACTTCCCCACCCCCCACCAACCCCAAGGGTTTCTCCCATGTAGTATTGTTTCTAAATGATAGAAAGTAACTTCAGAGAAATAACAGTGTGCTCTTCTGGGTAACAAATTGTGTTTGTGTTGGGATAAATTACCGGGAGAGATTGTGAGCCTACTGGACAAGAAAATAATATAAAAAATCTTAGAGACAACACTTTAAAAGTAAGGGACTTTGGAAAATAATTTAAACAATAAATGTAGCATTATGATCTTCAAGCTACTTGTTACAAAATACAAAATGCTTAAGAGTCTTGCATACCTGAGTCGCCAAAAAGTTCAACAAAGCTCTGTATCGTTGCAATTGCGCAGGCAAGGAAGAGTTTCATATCTGCAGAGTAGACAGGTGTTTGGTTTGCAGAGCAATAGGAAATTTCCTCTATCCCCAATCAGCTTCCTCTCCCCAATATGCACATACTCAGCCCTATTGGAAGGTGTATTTTACTATTAGAGATTCACTAAACATGTGGAATGCCTCTGTAGAAATGTTTTTAGATTCAAACACTCTTTGGAAATACACAATTATTTTTATCTATCAAAATTTGCAGTTCATCTTTATTGGCAAAGTTGGGAACAGCATCTGAAATTCAGAAAGAGGTAGACAAATGCACAACAGGCAGTAAGAACACAGAACTAAGAAGGCCCTTGGAAATGCTCTGGTTAACACAGGTCACACAGCAAGTAATGACAAGAAACAAGATGCAATGGAATCTGAGCTTACCTGTTAGGGGCCAATGGGCAGAGATCAGGTAGGCCAACAATTGCATGAGTAGTTCTGGCATCTGTGGCTGATGCCTGGGTTTGGAGAGTGGGATATAGAGATAAATTCTCCACCATGAGGGGCATCAGGGCAGAGCCAGGGTATTAATCAGAGGCGCAGACTAAAGAAGAACCAAGCCCTGGACTGACACAGAAAGCAGATTAGAAAGGCAATTTCAAATGAAGAAACAATAAGGAAAAGGAGTTGTGAAGAAGACTCCAGCCTGTGGTTTTCTGTACAAGATATTCAATAAACTTTTGGTCTCAGGAATTCTTTACACACCTAAAAGTTATTGAAGATCTCAGAAGGCTTTTACTTATGTGTTGATATGCATTGATATTTACCATAATAGAAATTAAAACTAAGAAATTTTTAAAAATTAATTCATTTAAAAAATATCAATAATAAACTCGATACAGGTTAACACAAATAACTTATTTTATGAGAAATCATTGTATTTTCTAAAACAAAATACATAGTGAGACTGACATTTCGAAAATTTATTTAATGTCTGGCTTAATAGAATATACCTGGATTTGCATACCTGTTCTTGAATTCAGTCCATTGCAGCATATTTTTATTGAAGAATATGAAGAATATCTGGTTACAAAGAAGTCTTTATTTAGAGAAGGGAGGACTATTATAATACCTCTACAAATAACTATGTATACTCATCTTTGATATTACACCAAAACTGAATTAGTTCCTTAAAACTTAGTTGCAGTGCAGAATCTGAAATCCTCTCAATGACGTTACACTAAAATTGAATGGTCTATCTTGTGCTTAAAATTGATGTTTTGCCCATGCATGACTTTGTAACATCATACATTGGTTATTTGGAAAATATTAGTGTGGCAAAATATTAATGCAGCCTTTCTCGTGTTGACACATTTCATTATACAATATTCAAAAACCACATGTGATAAGACCACTACCGATTTCATTAGAGAAATATTTATGCACTGAGGTGCAGTTAAGCTGATGGTGACAGCTACACATTTTCTAAAGTTCTAAATTTTGCTTGAAAGCTTGAATTTTA
Organism: Eidolon dupreanum; assembly: GCA_028627145.1. Lineage (NCBI taxonomy): Eukaryota > Metazoa > Chordata > Mammalia > Chiroptera > Pteropodidae > Eidolon > Eidolon dupreanum. The sequence continues at coordinate 3,518 of JAQQSQ010002250.1, read as the reverse complement.
TCGTTGACAACAAATGCTATCAGTTGTTTTTCTCCAAGTGACAGGCTCACTTTGCTGATTCTAGAGAAAATGTCTGCCAACCCTGAAGAACCATAGATAAATCCTTAGTTGTTTTTTTTTTTTTTTTTTTCATGGTATTCTTAAGGATGTTAGCTTCTGGACAAGAAGGAGTGACAGGGACTGGGTTTACCCATCTGCCTGATTTTTTAAAAATAGACAAAGTATATGAAACAACAGTTTTCAAGACATTGGAACATGCTCCCTGAGAGATGGAAAACAAAGGAAGTTCCTCTATAATTTCTCCAGCTTACAACCTTAGGGAGTTTCCAGGTCAAGATGCCAAGAGGAAGAACCAAAACAGACAGAGACTATGAGATTCCCCAAGTGGAGCAGGTGGAACTGTGAGTTCAGGCAGAACAGTGTAGTTAATAGGACAGATTACAAGAAAAAAGAACCACACAAAGAAGCCTGGAGATCTGCAGTGAAATCCCCCAAGATATTCAACTGCTTATTGATCATCATGTGCATGTAATAAAACGTATCCAAGGTCAAGAAGAGAATCACCGCAAATGATATTAAAGGTTAATAGTGCTGTGAGCATTCTTATATGTGTCTTTTGGTGAATGTGAGTAAACATTTCTGCTGGGTAAATGCCTAGGAGTGGAACTGTGGATTGATAGGGTATGTGTTAAGTTTCACTTTTATTAAATGCACCAAACTTACACTCCCACCCATGGTTCCAACTTTTCCACATCCTCTTTAATGGTCAGGTTATCTATCATTTTTATTTTAGTCATTCTGGTGGGTGTATGATATTATCTCATTTAATTTTAATTAGCATTTCCTTGATTACTATGAAATCAGGTTCCTTTTTATATGCTCGTGGACTTTGTTAATATAAACATTATGATATAACTAATCATTAAAATAACTTAATAAAAACTGATTTCTTACTTTATTGACTTAACAGAGCTTTTTTTTTTCTTCTTAGAAAAAATAAACTGAACCATCAAAGCTTAGAGGAAATTCTTTGTCAGAAGTGTTTGGCTATATTAAAAACATCTCATTGAAAATGTGAAATTTAGGAAAAACACTGTTTAGCAAGTAGCTTTGGAAAAGCTTTATTGATTGCTCTATCTGGAAATACTTTACCAAATTGAGTAAGTCTGCTCAAGTTTTAATGAGCCGGTGGTGATGACAAAATCCCAAAATGAGCTGAAAGCAGAGCCTCTCCTTCGTGGGCTTGTGGGGAGGGGCATGCCATTTCCAACTTTGATGCTAAACCGACGCACCTCACAGTGTGAGAGGCTAGGGTAAATGGGGGAAAAGATGCTCTCACATGACACTGGTACATCTTCTCTCCACAAAATTAGCACGAATTGACAGATCTCTGTCAGTTTTAGAAATAACTTCGCTATGTAAATAAAAATAATACTACATTGAAGGGGGGCATCTGGTAATATAAAAATAGACTGCACATGGCCCAGTGAAAATTAGCTACCATGAAAGGGTTTGCTAATCATTTTTTCTTTGGTGCTGTCATTCCTGAAATACTTCTACCACCTGAAGCCTTATGCTTGGCTTTTCTCAAATCGCTTGATTTTAATGTTTTTTAAAACAATTATAGTGGGTGTCTAAATATGCCAGCAGCATAATCCCAATTAATATAAAGTGTCTATAAGTCACAGTAGCCCTGACAAAGATGCTAATGGGTATCATTAGACATTGTATATCACCCTTTAGATAAAAAGCAAAGCTCGTGAAAACTCCTACATAAAACAAAATGCCACAAAGTTAATGGATTTGAAATAGTTCCCTGGTCCTGATTTTTCTGCCTCTTATATTTTGTACTATTCATTTTGATGAGACCCATAGTCTTTCATTGTGATTCTCATGCCACTCATTTATAGAGAACATCACAATAACTCATGAATTCAACAACTAGGAATGTTTTGAAAAAGTGGGTGAGACTCCATGTCTGGAGTATGTCTCTCCATATCATGGGACAAATATAATGGGACAAGTCATCTGTAAAATACAAATTTTTAGGCTTTGTATTATCTCTGTTTTCATTTTTGTGTTTAAATACATAAGATAAACAATGATTCAAAGATGGATATCTCAGGTACTGTTGCTGATAAGGGAGTTAGCTTATGGTTTAGCTGTATATTTGGTTGCCTGAGAACCAATCTATTGTTGTTTAATACCAAATAAAAATAACAATATGTATGAGTGTTTACTAAACATCAGGTATCATACTAACAGTTCTGCTTGCATTAATCCTCTCTTCTTCCCAATGACCACAGAAATTAAATAAATTACTTATATTTTTAGATAAGGAAATTGAGGCTTAAAAATTTTATATCTCCTTTTCTTTCTTTCTTTCTTTCTTTCTTTCTTTCTTTCTTTCTTTCTTTCTTTCTTTCCTTCTTTCCTTCTTTCCTTCTTTTTTTTTTTTAATACACTATCTTCTTCAATGTCTCTTTTGCTGGTCTTTTTCTTCCACCTTGCTCTTCAAAGCAGTTTTTTTCCCACAAATTTTCTTGTCTTTTTCCCTCTACAGTCTCCATGGAAAGTTTGGCTTACATTATGCTTAGAAGCTGATGACAGATGAAGGAATACCTCATTAAGGGATCTTAAACATTTTGCTCATATTTTAAATAGATGACTTTTTAAATTAAAAAAATGAAATGAAAAATAATCACAATGGTGCATTTACTTCAATGACTCAATTATGTGGAATCATTATCCCTGTGCCCTTTGAGAGAGAGAGAAAAAAACTATATCATATATATTTGTGCCCTGAGGAATTAGACAGCCATTGACAAAGAGTAGACATTTAGTGAGTATTAAAAAAATAAAATAATACTAATATTATTTTATCTCCTTAAGTCCAATATTTCATCAAATATAAGAAGCCCTATGATTTTAATGTAAGCCTTTACAAAATTTTTAAAAATTAGATATAACTAAAAACTTTGCTCATAAACCAAAAAAGCATACATTCACATATTATATTTACATCTCATTTTCTTCTTTAGTCTAATCCTGAATATATTTAGTCTAATGATCCTTCTTCCTCTGAGTCATTTTTGGCCATCAAGAGTTATACATAAGATCATGATAACACGATGGTCTTGGATTTTTGGACATTTTAGGATGCACATTATGATGATTTTGAGGTGTATTAAAGAGTTCTTGTTTGTCATGGTAAGATATGTTTGAAATTCCTTAAATTTCATGAAAATGAAAGTTTGGTATTCACCTTTATAGATAGTGTTGAGCCACTGTCATTGAAAAATATTTTAAATTCCTTAAATACAATAAGATTTGTGTTTTAGAAAAATTTTGCAAACAGTATGTAAAGAAAATATAGAATGAAGGGAAGGAAAATTAGAGATAGAGCATTATTTAACAGACTTGTGTAGTAACCAGGTAAGAGGTGATGAGACTCCCAAACTGAAATAACAAGAATGAAGAGGGAAGGGCAAATTGGAAAGGTATGTAAATTATGGAAT
>JAQQSQ010002249.1:0-11145 GCA_028627145.1 Eidolon dupreanum | reverse complement strand
ACATTTTGTGCATAAAGTAATTAAGGTAGAAGAAATCAATCATTCAAACATAAAAGTTAGACATTGCTATAAACTTTATAAATGGCTATACCAATTAATATTTCTAGGTACTTACTGTCTATACAAATGCATGAATTTTTTTTCCTACTCATAATATCTATTTGAACTCATATTACATTATCTAGAAGCACCTATTCATTATGTTACTGAAAAACCTACTGTCAACAATTTATACTCCGTAACATTTTTAATATGACTATTGTTCCTCAAATAAGTACCTTATCATTTAGCACATATTGATCATCCATATACATTTCAAGTAGTGTGAAATTTTTTTTCTGGCCTCATTGATCTCATAGGAGAACAAGAACCTCTTAAATCATCTGCCAGGCCTAAATCATCTGACAAAAGGGACAATTTATGACCTTATGACCTGGCACCTGCCCAGAAGTTTCCCTCACTGCTGATGGTTTTGAGACACATTCCATTGCTATTATCCAGATAGAAATGCGGAGATTTTCCTTTCCCTAAAGCTGATGGCTCCAGTACAGGCTTGCTCTTCCTTTCTATCTCTCCATCTCCCAGAGAGATACTTGTTGCTTTTTCTTTATCTTTCCCCTTCTCCCCCAGAACCTTTAGGTCCTTTCATAGCTTGCAACCAACAAACATGTTTCTTCTCTTTTTGTCATTCTGTTGAATATGTTCTGTTCAAAAAAAGAAACGCTGATTCTGAGACATTTTCATTTACCCCATTGTACACTGATAATTACGATTATGAGGTCAAAAATGGGAAAGGTTAAAAAAAAGTGTGCTTTCAAGTCTTGTAAATCCAGATGCATGGATTTCCCCATTTCTCTTCTCCAGGATGTGTTCTGACTCTGTTTTCTCCTGAGCCTTTAATCCTGGTTCAGAGCTTGGTAACCAAATGGCATGATTAGAGATTGTTATCTGCCTCCTAATTTAGACATCTGTTAGTTATATCTGGATTATAAACAAATATATGTGCACTGTTTTATTTAAGCCTATTTTATATTTAATTAGGGAAAAAATGCCATAGTGGTTATAGACACATTTTCATTTCTAAAGGAGAGTTTTCTGATTGTAAGTTGTTTGATATTTGAATAGGGTCACCAATATTAGCACTAGGTTGATATTCTCTATAACCAGGAAGAGAAACCACAAGTGGAAAGAAAGAAGAGAAAGACAAGTGGGTATAGTGGATCAAAGATCTCAATAGTTCAGCAGTAAGAATGAGGGGAGAGAAGTGAAGTGACGAATGTGTATTCTGGACTAGATCTTTGGAGAATTGGAAAAAGCAGACTGCCAGGAAGGGGAGTTAGTTTGAGATCCCTTGTCTCCAGGTGGTTCAAGTGGACTGATTTTACCCTCAGTTAACATCCAGTTATGACTCTTTTCTCCCAGCCTCTCTTCATCTATGAATTCTTAGTTTACCACTTTAAAAAAATGTTCTCCCAGTGTGAACATATTAATTTAATCCCATATAAGTAATAAAATCAAAGCTAAATTAATCATCTCAAAATGGATCACAGACTTACATATAAAACATAAAACTATAAAACTTATTAAAAATAAAATCTTCAGGATCTAAGGCTCAACAAAGCATTCTTAGACTTGACACCGAAAGTATTATTTGTAAAAAGAAAAGATGATAAATTGAATCTCATCAAAATTAAAAATGTTTGCTCTGTTACACAGTCTGTTAAGAGGATGAATAGACAAGCTACAGATTGGGAGAAAATATCTGCAAATCATGTATCTGACAAAGGACTACTATCAAGAATATATAGAGAATCTCAAAACTTAACACGAAGAGATATTTCACCAATGGCAAATAAGCACATGGAAATATATTCAACATCATTAGCCATTAAGGAAATGTAAATTAAAACCGCAACAACATATTGCTACACACCCATCAGAATGGCTAAAATAAGCAACAGTGACAAGATCAAATGCTGGCGAGGATGCAGAGAAATGAGAACATTCATACATCGATATATGAGGATGTAAAGTGGTATAGTCACTCTGGAAAACAGTTTGGCAGTTTTCCATGAAAGTAAACATATGACTACCAAATGATTCAGCAGTTACATCTTTGGCCACTTATCCCAGAGAAATGAAAACTTACATTCACACAAAACCTGGACACAAATATTCATAGCAGCTTCATTCATAATAGCCAAGAGTTGTAACAAAACAGATGTCCTTCAATGGGTGAATGTTTAAACAAACTGGGGTACAATTTATCATGGAAGAAATACGTCGCAATAAAAGGGAATGAATTATTAATACATGTAATAACTTGGGTGAATCTTCAGAGAATTATGCTGAATGAAAAGAGCTAATCCCTAAAAGTTGTATACTGTATGATTCTATTTATATAACATTCTCAAAATGACAAGATTATAGAAATGAAGAACAGATTAGTGCTTTCCAGAAGTTAAGGACAGGAGAGAAGTATATTGTATGCCTATAAAAAGGTAACACAAGGATATTTGTGGTGATGGAAATATCTTATATCTTGAGCATATCAGTGTAAATACTCTGCTTTTGATATTGTATTATAGTTTTGCAAGATACTATTATTGCGGGTGATTGGGCAAAGGGTATAATAGGTTCTCTATGCATTGTTTCTTACAACTGCATGTGAATCTACAATGATTTCAATATAAAAAATGGTTTTCAAAGGATATTTATTACAGAAAAAATGCTCTTACTATAAATGTGAAAAAGCAAAATATAAAACTATTCTAAATAATGACTACTTTAAAGAGTACATATATATACATACATATGCTGAGTTTTGCATTTAACACACACACACACACACACACACACACACAATCCATATTAAGCTTAAAAAATGGGAATACTAAAATACAATGAGTGGTAGGAGGGAAGATAATTTTTTTCTTTTTTATAATTCAATATATTTTTTAGTTAAAAAAAGTGTTTACAAGTTACATTTATAATCAGCAACCACAAAAACAAATACCTTGGACCATGACCACCTTTTCAATTCATAGTTTAAAACTTCAGGCCTTTTCTAGTAGTGGTATCAGGAGAAATGGCTATTTACTGAGAAATTAAATCTGATATTCAATAAATTATCTTTACCTACTGTCTAAATTGATGACTTTTAGGATTAATGGGCTAATTTAACTGCAAATCTTCAAGTCAGTAGTATTAATTAAAAAGAAGACATGTAAATGACCTTCTGAAAAGGACTTATCTCTTAATTTGCCCACAAATGAGCACTTGCGATTACTTCTTAATCAATACCAGGAAGCTGGTTAGAATTAATGCTTGGCCTCCCAGTTTTAGCCACTTCTAAGAGCACTTAGGATCACCACATGCAGACTCTTCAGGACCAGCCCTATATTTTCCTTTAATTTACCTGACCTTTCAAGCAGTGAGTGAATTTAAGGCCTTGATAGGCTTGGCCCGAATAACTGGCAACTTTCATTACTTTAATTATTGACCAAAAGTTTTGGGAAATGTCAGCTTTTCTTATGCTATTGTTTAATATGTTAATAAGATCTTTAACATCTTCTTTTGCTGAGGAAAGGACTTGATCTATAAAAGAAGTGGTAGGAGGCTAGGGGTAGAGGTGGATGAATAAAACCATTTTTATTTCTAAAAGAAATTGGAGTTCCTTTCTCACTATCTTTCTTCTTGAATTAGATGTAGCATAAATGGTGGCTAGAAGGTTGCTAAGAACTGACGCTTATAGGCAAAATGTAGCTGTCTCTCATGGGGAGAACTGGGTCTAAAGTCAGCACATAGAGTGAAAAGCAGGTATAATATATTCCAAATTAACCCTGGCATCCCTTCGTTGTCCAGAAAGAACATTGCTAAAACACATTTGTATACAGTGCATCCCTGTAACTTCCTGTCAATGCTAGCCCTCCATTCCTTTATTTTCTTTCTCAATGATCTTGTTGACTGTGGGTTCTTTTCCCCTGACATTTTAACAGCATTTCAATACCTTGTCCATAGTTAGAATGACCTTTAAAACCATTGGCATCTGTGCATCTGTCCACCACAACATCATCTTCGCACAAGACCGCTGGTTACATTTTGCTGCTTAAATTAATACAGAGTTTCTTCAAGTTGCAAGCTGTGGTCTAACACACAAGGTCAGCACCAAATCGGGATGCTTAGTAACTCCATAGCACCACTGTAGAAAAAAGTGTAGGGTGTTGATTTTATTTCTTATCTTTTTTTTATGAAGGGAAAAACTGCAAAATAGAAAAAAAGAAAAAAAGAAAAGCCACAACGACCTATTGTCCGCTGTGAGAAAGGCAGTCATAAGGAGCTACTACTGTCTGTAGACCCTGCTGGATGGGATGGTGGCTTTGATCTGCTCAGCATTAACAAAACATATGCCCTCCTTGCCTCACGCAACAAGGCCTGTGGAGTGTTGAAGCGGCTGCTGGATCCTGACAAATCAGTTGGACGCCAAACCAGAATCACATCCCTCAAAACATCCAGGGATTGGGTCTGATATCATAAGTGTGACTCTCTCTTCAGCTGCTCATTTTGTGTGTGTTCTCTACAGATTTTAACTTCTCTGAAATATGAATTCCTCGTCTGCAGAAAGGGATGAAGGGTGTGGGCAGGACTAAGTGGGGAGACATGGGTGGAGCTGCTGTCAACTGCAAAGTTCCACCACTGTTCCCAGGAGACTATCAAGAGAGACAGCAAGTGAGGTGGCTGATCTTTAAGATCTTAATTGCCGATCTGTGAGAACGTCATTTTTCAGGTAATTCAGAGCCAAAGCCTTTCTAAGATCTGAAAATACAAATGTTGATTTACAATCTTTGATAACCGAATTCACAAGATCACTGTGCTGTCTTATTTTGCGTTAGACAGCCCCGGTGTCAGCTACTTGAGGACAGAGTTTTGTTTATTCATAAATCTCCCATGTACAGGCTTTTAGGCCACTTAGATTAAGACAGAACACTCCTTAGTGGTGGGGGAGAAGAAGGTATGAATACATTAATATGTTTTCCCATTTTTCATCTTTTCTTCCATTTTGGTTTTTTTTTTTTTACACACTGAATGCCACTGTCAATAATGGATATGTATGATCTTAGTCTTGGAGACAGCAGCCTAGGATTAAAAACTACATTTGCCGGATATCAGCTGTCTGACGACGGGTAAATTATTTACCTTCTATCAACTTTCTTATCTATGTAAGAGGAAAGGCTGTTGTCTTTGAGCGATGGATGTCGGGGTGAAGGAGCTCCCTCTGTGCACTTGCCTGGTACCCGGTAGACCTTCAAGCTCTGCCTGCGTGCTTCGTTTCACCTGCTTTAAGCCCTTTGCACTCAGAGGCAGTGTCTTCCTCACTGTGGTGGAACCTCAGCACCCAGCGTCAGGGTCTTTTCCAAAAAATTCTTTTCTCAGTGAGATCGTAATCAAAGAGGTCATGATTAATGCAGTGTAATAACAACTCTAAATTTGGTGTTTGTCAGCTCCTGGCACAGAGCTGCTAAAACTCTTGGGATTTCCTGAGTAATAGGAGTGGCTTTCATTTTTCCTAAGAAGCCTCTTTTCACCTTTTATCCAGGTCGATGTGTCTGAAGTGACTCTTAGGGGGTGGAGACCCTAGAGAACTTCAAGATGGGACCTGGTTGGAACCAACCATATGATCAGACGGTCGGAAATTTCAGTGCTGCCCCCTACCCCCCCGCCCCCGCTCCCTTTGGGGAAGGGGGCAGGGGATGAAAACTGAGTTCAAGTACCAGGGACCAATGATTTAATCAATCATGCTTACATAATGAAACTTCCTTTAAAACCTTTTGAACAACCTGGTTTGGGGAGTGTCTGGGTTGGTGAGCATATCAATACAGAGATGCAAGGGGGCTGCATAACTGGTTCCGGCCCCGCACCTTGCCTTATTCATTCATTCCATTTGGCTGTTCCTGAGTTGTATCATTTACAGTCAACCAATGATCCTAAGGAAAGTTCTTTTCTGAATTCCATGAGTTAATCTAGGAAGTTATGGAACCTGAGGAGGAGTTATGGAAATCCGTGTCTGGGCAGAAAGGCTCACCTTGGGGATCATGGGCAGCTCACGCGTGAGTGGGGGCAGTTTTATGTGATTGAGCCCTTAGTCTGCGGGGTCTGGGTAGTAAGTGTCAGAACTGAATTGAATAGTTGCATCCCCAGTTGGTGTTAGAGAATTAAAGAATTGATTGGTGTCAGGAAAAAAAATCCACGTAGTTAGAATTCTCCATAAGACCAAAATGTGGATTTAAATATAACTAATTCTCTTTAAATCAGAAGATGTCATAGTAAACATATACAGTTTGGTAGAAAAAAGTACTTCCTATTTGACTCAATTTCAAAAGGCTTTCCTTTTTTTTTTTTTTTTTTCCTCTTAATAATAAAGACTATCTTTGGTTGAGAGAGAGGAAGCAAATACTCCGCATCTTTTTTTTTTTTTTCACTGAAGTTTCAGACCTATCCATTAGAAGCACATTAACTGTTAAGTCAAGGGTTTTGATTAGAGTCTAAAAATGCAGAATGGATTCACCCCAAGATGGAGAAAGCTAGGCTCAGGACTCCTCACTTGAATGGACTCCCTACTTTTGAAAGACAGACCAGCTGGCAAAATCTGGGCATCCAGAAATAAGACAGTTGGAGGACAAGGACAACACATAAGTCAACAAAGGAGAAGCAGGAAACAAAGGGAGAGGTGAGTAAGGAGTGTAAAGAGAACAAATAGTAAGAAAAGAAAGGGCTAGTTGAGAAGGGGAGGGAGACATTTCTGAAGCATTGGAAGTGTGCTCTGTATTTGTAGGAGGTTTCTTTCCTCAGCTACAGTCTGATGTAGTTACCGTTGCTCTATTATAGGTGCGGAAACTACAGCTCCCAGACAACAGCACATGGAGCAGACATGGAATTTACAGCTCATTCATACACCACCTCTGATCCATTGCCAAATTCTGTCAGTTCTGCCTTCCGACTGCACAGCAGTCCCCCTTATCCATGGAGATACTTTCCAAGACCCCAGTGGATGTCTGAAACTGGACAGGACCCAACCCCCTAGGTTTTTTCTTGTACATACTTACCCTTGATAAAGTTTAACTTATCAATTTGGTACAAGAAGAGATTAACAACAATAACTAATAACAAAGTAGAACAATTAGAATAATAGACTGTAATAAAACTTATATGAATGGCTTTGATGCATTATGTACAAAGTTACTTGGACACAAGCACTGTGATATCTCAACAGTCGATCTGATAACAAATAGTAAGAAAAGAAAGGGCTAGTAAATGACGGCTACTAAATCACTAGTGGGCAGGGAACGTCCACAGAGAGGAGACACTGGACAAATGGACGAGTTCTGTTCAGGGTGGTATGGAGAGGTACAGCATGAGATGTCATCCAGCTACTCTGAACAGAACAGAATTTAAAACATGAATTGTTTATTTTTGGAATTTTCCATTTAATATTTTCGGATTGCAGTTGACCGCAAGTAACTAAAACCATAGAAAGCAAAACTGTGGATAAGGGCGATTACTGTATTTCAAATCTGATTACCCTTGAATTGCTACCGCCCTAATCCAAGGCACAGATTTCATACCTGGACCACCACGATCATCTCTCTCTTGCTTCCATTCTTGTCCCCTATAGAGCAGTCACACAAATTTTTAATCCCGTCATTCTCTGATGCTTGACCTTCCCTTGGGTCCCCTTTATATTTAGACCAAATCTAAATTCTTACTGTGGCCTGCCAGAGCCTCCTACAGAATCTTGCTACTGCCCATCTCTCCAGACTCAAGACCTACCCTGCTCACCTTTTTTACGGAATGTTAGTGACAGGACACAGCATCCCTGTTGTTTCCTGTGCACACTGAGTGTGCTCCTATCTTGGGGTCCTGGCGGTCCCCCATATCTTTGCATAACTTACACCCTTCTGCCACTTGGGCCTCTTAACTCCACCCATTCCCATGAAGTCACTCTCTATTCCTTTATCCTGACTTTTTTTTCCCTTGACAGCACTTACGTATTTATTTACAGATCATGTCTTTTTTACTAGAATAAAAGATCCATGAGAGCAAGCTCTTTTCATACCCATGTCATAGTCTCAGCCCCTACAACAATACCTGACACAATACCATTCACAGATGCTCAGTGAATTTGTTGAATAAAAGTGTCTGATTCCAAAGCCAAGAAAAGAAAATGTTCAAGGAAGTTGGAACTTATTTCAAAGATAATCTGTAAAAAATTATCTCTGAAAAATATGTAGAAAATAAATGTTTTTCAGCAAGTACTATGCCTTTGGTAGCTTTATGCCAGCATTATTTCTTGCCTTTTGTACCTGACAAAGTGTTTTGATGACTGATGTCATGTTTTGCAAAGCCCCTTGAGCTACTTGAAGGAAAATACAATATAAATGCAAACGAATAATAAACCACCTCTCTGTTTGGTACTAATAATAAAGTACATGAAGCTTTTGACGATTTAGTGAAAAATAAAGTAGGGAGTTTCTTAAAGTAAAGAAATCAAGTCTAAGTTATTATAGTCTGAGCTGGGAAGCAAAAGGGCCTTAGCGTAAATGTATCACAATTTAGACCTTAGAAATTCACTTCCTGCTATTTCCAAGAAAGATGCAAGCCTTCTATGTTCAAGGCGTTCTGTTAGATTGCCACCATTATTATACCTCAATCCAATCTTTAGCAAAACAGATAAGACTTTCATTTTATTGTCTATAATACAGCTATCTACAAATAAGTCAACACTTTTCCCTGCTGGAAGCGTATTTTTTTTTCCATTAAAAATGCTACAGACAAAGAATGAACAATAAAACTATATGAATTAATTGGTTAGACCCATCCAAAGCCAAGATTGTATAAGTAATTAAAAAATTTCCTTCTGTAATAATTATGAATATATTTGTTACTTTTATGGTAAGAACGTTTAAGAAAATTAATTCCAGGTTTACATGCCCTAATTATAAATGTTTGTATTACATAAAGGAGAGTATTTAGGAAAAGTTGAATATAATTGTCTATTGCCATTCCAAAACCGTGCTTCTAAAACTATTTGGCGAAAGAACATGTGTTTGCCTGGAACATTTTTCTACTGCCTTAGAAGGCACAACGGTTAGTCTGCTGAGGAACTTTACAACTGTGTCAGTCTTCAGTGTAATGGTTTAAAAACAGTCCATTCATGTAGACTTTCATTTTATTGATTCTTTTATATTAAAAAAAACAACAACAACACAAAAAACCTCCGGGTAAAGCCAGAGTTATGGTCTAATATGAATCACGATCTATTAAACAGATCAATTTTTGGCTTATATGATAAATTTCTAGCATTTTTCATTTTATCATTAATATCTGACAGAGAAGATAAAAAAATTAATTTATCAAATGGTCATCTTTTCTTTTCTCCTTTCTGGAAAAAATGATTAAAGCGAAACACAAGAACAATGATCAATTTGTAAAGGACTTTATAGGCCCAGCCAGATGGGCAAATAGAGAAAAAGCAGAAAGCAGAAGAAGATATTTGTCTTAGTTTTCATACTGATTTTATTGCTAACAATGACACACATAGGAAGTCTTGACTTGTTTTTAATATGAAAAGCTAAACTCATTTTAAAAAATGTTGCTATTAGCATACATGATTCCAGAATAGGAATTACAATTACAACCCTGATTTGCAGTAGGAATCCTTGGAGAAACTGAGAAATTAATGTAAGCATTGAGAATAAATTTCAAAATATACCAAAAGTTCTGAAAATCATCAATCATAGGTTATACATTATTGTGTTTAAATTACGAGACACTGTATTTCATGGATATTCTTCCTATAGAAGTCATCCTTCAGTATATCTTAGAGTTGCAAATTCCACTGCAGGCTAAGTCTATCTCCCTTTCACTTTTTTACAAATTCAAATATGAAGAAATTATTGTTACTGACTTATTACCAACAGTGTAAAGAAGTGGAAAGTAATGACATTAATAAAAAGAGGATTTTCCTTTAATCAGCTCTTATGAAGAATTGCAAAGTAAACTCCTGGTGCAGGATGAAAGAGATAATACCTTCCCCCCCACCCCCCGGATTGCACAGGACTAAAGGAATGTGTGGACAATGATTTCTTCTCCAAGAAATAAGTCCCGTCAGCATGCTTCCTCATGGACAAGGGCCTCAGAGCGTGAGCGATGCAAAGGTGCTTAAATGGCTCCTGAGGAAGGTGCATCACCCTTCTCGACAGTGCTCATTTGCATACACACATTTAGTGCCAGCAGGACAGGTGCGTTCGGAGGTCTCCCAGAGCAGAAACGCAGACATCCTCAGGTAAAAGCAGCTCTTCACTAAACTTTACAACCTCATTCCAAACTCCAGTTGTCAGTTAACAGCTTTCAGGATGACATCTTAAATCAAGAAAACGTCACACGTGTACAGTAACTGGCCTAATCTTTTCTGTAAATTGCTGCCTGTGGTTTTCAAAATCGTAGTAAATTGCTGGCAATTGACAATGTGTCTCCTTGCACCACTAACTTCGCTTCTGCACAGTTAACAAATCAGTCTTAAATTATTCATCAGATCGCCCAGTGTCTAGGCTCTTCTGACTGTCATTGATTTCAGGGACCAGTAGCCTGCCCGCCTTTTATACTGAAGTGAAATTCATACTATGCTCTCAGCCTGTAAGAGGACTTATATGCAGCACAGAATGACTCTGCTGTCTCCGTCTCTCAGTTAATGGTGAGTGAGAACTCACTCTGCAATCAGTGCTTCTGCTGTCCTATGCTGCTCGAAGCAGGACAGAGTATTTTCTCAGACTAATACTTAAAATAATAGCCTTAGTGCCCCCCGATACTTCAAATATACAGAGGACGTGTTTTCTCTATTAATTCTATAATCATGGGGCAAGAATAAAGTGATGAATTATATGTACAGACTAAAACATCAGATGGCCCATTTAGAAATTATGCCACCAAACCACTGCTCATTGTTCTGGAAACAGGGTCACATCAACTCCCCAGACGGCTCGACCAAATTGAATTTTTGTCGCTAAAGTAAGTGTGGGGATAGACTGCTTATTCTGAAAGGACTTCTTAACACCATTTTTCTTTCAGCAGCATAGAAGGGATTTTGCA
>JAQQSQ010002248.1:0-11145 GCA_028627145.1 Eidolon dupreanum | reverse complement strand
GTCTTCCCATGATTCCCTGAGACAGGAGCTGGTATTTCTGTTTCCTCTCAGGTAACAGAAGACGAGAGCTATGGGCTGCTCTTCCATTTATTATTATTCCCATGTTATTTCTAATGATCCTTCGAGGAGCCCCAGAATATTGGGAGGGCAGGTAATAGCCCCATCTTACAGATGAGGGAAGTGAGGCTCGGAGGGGTTAAGGAATCGGCTCAAGGTCACACAGCCAAGCCTTCTGACTCCTGACCCAATATACGTCCCAACACTACACACCACCTGGTAAGACTGGCTTTCCTAAAAACTAGTCTTGCATACAGATGTGAAGAGAATATTCCAGTTTTCCAGAAAAACAAATCCACCTTAGGCAATAGTGAGCTTTCCTAAATGTGACCCCATAAAATAGCAAGTGAGAGTCAGATGACAGGAGAAGCTGAGTCCACAGGGTGAGGAGGTGGGAAAGCCCAGCAGAAGCTGTCATGTGGCATGCGTGGACTCTCTTTGTCCTCCAGGGCCAATGTCCCAAGTGGCCCTGCAGTAGCCTGGCCCTGTGCAGACCTGCTCCTTAGTCCTGAGTAGCAGCTAACATACCAGTTTTCCAGCTCGATCTTGCTGTTATTCTCCCAAACGTTGGCGCTGACCTCAGACTGTCAGCCAAAAATGGCATTTAAAGCATCGTTGAAAAACCCTTTCCTGGGCAAGCGTCTATTTCAGGAAATACTCAGGATATCACAGAAAAGGGCTTCAGTTAACGAAACACTTGTTTCTCAAGTTGCTCAGTGTTTCAGGAGCAAAATTGTTAGCTAGTTATAAAACTCTTGGCTTAAAGAGTTTAAGAATTAAAGGATGGATTCAGTATGCCCCAGGAGAGGGCTGGAAATGGCCTCCCTGGTCTAGGCAGGAGGTCTCCAACCCGGCCACGTTGGACCCAGGCATGGGTGGTAAAACCCCGATGTGCGGGCCTCACCCCAGGCCAGTGAGGGCGGGATCTCTGCGGATGAGGGAGACTCGGCAGCTTGTTTCAGACTATCCCAGGTGATTTGTCCCAATGTGCGGTCGGAGTTGAAAACCCCCAGTCTAGGCAAACTAGTGGATTTAAAACTCATCTGATTTCAGTTCTCCAAGGAAACCTCCAGAGCCCAGGGAAATCAATCCTAAGGCAAACTAAACAGATAAACAGATACCCAAATGGTCAGCTATATAGCGTTAAAGATTATTTCCTTCATATCTATGACAAGCCCAGAATGGTATTGAGTGCTATGGAGTATCCATGAAAATATTCCCCACCACCGAGTGTGTGACCTACTCGCTGAAAAAAATTAAAGGCATTGTCTCTGGCCTCAACAAGGTTAAAGTCTAATCCGAGCAGAATAGCAAATGTGTAACAATTGTCAAATAAAGAGTCTCAAAGGTGACATTTTTAAAATGGAAGGAAGGAAGGAAGGGAGGGAGGGAGGGAGGGAGGGAGGGAGGGAGGGCGAGCGAGAAAGAAAGAAAGAAAGAAAGAAAGAAAGAAAGAAAGAAAGAAAGAAAGAAAGAAAGAAAGAAAGAAAGAAATATTCTTGGGAAAAAACTAAAATTATTGCAAGGACAAATAAATAGAATAAAATTCTCCTCCGCAATTCACAGATTCTGCTCCTAGGTTTATGATACTCTGGAGTGTTTAAAATCACATAAAGAGGGATAATACTTATAAACTAGCAACAGCAACATAATTTCAATTAATTTGAAGGTTTAAAACTAGTTGATTACATAAGGCACATTTTCAGGGAGGCTCAGGAGGGAGCAGAACGAGACACAGCCAAGAAATCGAGCCAACCACAGGGATATTGGCTCCCAAACTACTGAAAACCTGCCTTTCACTGATGGCAAAGGGCCTTTTCTGATGAGCCTTGGCTGGTAGGCAGCTTTCCTAAGGCTGCCGAAATCCAAGCATTTGGGAAAGAAAACCTTCACCAATGGTGAGTTTGGGGTCATAGAAGGCACTTCCTTGTGGCTTCCTCCTAAGAAAAAGCTGAGCACTAATTCTGTGTGTTGACCGACATTAGAGCATTTATTGTGTTAGGGAAAGTAAGTCCTTCGAAATCTGCCACTTTTGCACGTAGAAATCCAAGTATCGCTGGCATGCTCGCTTTTTAGATTTACAGTTTTACACCTAAGAGCCTCTTAATTAAAATCAGAACCATAGACTCTGAACTGATGTTCATATTTCCACACGTATGCATTGGTTTTCTTCCCAGAGCTGGGCTGCCTGGTGGCCCTGGGGTCTCCAAACGCACCCTGAGCCGGAACAATAAGAGCAATGGCTCCCCAAGGCCTTGGCCTAAAAGCCTTTCCACACGCTGGCTCAGAGTCTGGGTCTGAGGGCCACTCGAAATATAAACCTCACTTCCCTCCCCAGAGCATCTCGCATTCCAACTCCAAAAGCCAATTAATCAAGCACAGAATTGCAAATTGTTTTGGCCTTTTCTACTTGGAAGTCATTTTCTGTGATCTTATGTAGAGAGAATGTGGAAACCAAGGATAATGCCTGTAACAATCATTACTGCATTACTTGGGACCAGTTAAAGATATTCAAGGGAAGTAGGCACACACACACACATGCGTGTGGACACACACACAAGTGCATGTGGGCACACACACACATACACACTGGCTGCAGGCAGAATAGAAAACAGGCAGTATGAAAGCCAAACACTTTCCGTTTCCAGTGACTCCCTGTACCCAGGCTTCACTGAGTTAAAAGGGACAAGAACTTGGCTGGCTTCTCCATGCTTATTTAAATGCTTTTGTCTTTGAATGTAAAAGCAATTTGAAACATTAATTAGGCTTCACATCACTGCTGAAATGTCTTCTGAATTCTCTGAAGCTAGAACAAAAGAGAGTTGTACCCCCAAGACCTTTCTTGGGGTCCCCTAAGCAAACTGATTTCATCTAAAATTTAAACTAAGTTAGAAAAATATTTCAAAAGAATCATATACCCCAAAACAACTGAAAAGACATAAAAATGAGGAAGAGAGGGGCAAAGTAAAAGGATAAAAATAAAATATACCCTTAGAAGTCATAGCTCCAGATATGAGGCATTATTTTACTTGATAATACTGATTCCTTGGGGGAAACATTCTTTAAAATAGTTATCTGAATTCCTAGGTGATAGCAGGTTATTCTGAGGCTGACAGTAGGAGTTCTGCTTATGAATCCAATACACACCCAGAGCCACATTTGCTTTTATGTTTCAGGCATGAAATACTTTAATATCTACTCTGAATGCATTATCAACTTAGCAATGGAAAGGAACACTTCTAGACTCAAAGACTTCCAAAGTGAATACAATCCCATTATGTTAGCTTTAAAAAAAAAAAAAAACGCAAAGAGTTTTTGTTTCATCATTTCAGTTCTTCGAGATTTTATACATTGGCTCTCAGACATGGGCAATATCCAAAGGAAGAATGAAGGCTTAGAAAATTAATTCGCAGGGTGTCTTTCTCTTGTTACGAAAAGTTATCTTTTTCTCCTAAAGACATGATACACTAACGCATGGTTTCAAGCAAATTTAATTGCAGCATCTTTCATCACGTGGGATATGACTTCGCTGCACCAGAATGTAACTGTGAGCTTGAAAGGGGCCCCCCAAATGCCCACTGGGAGCTACTGAATTGAGAACCATTTCAGAGCCTTAGGCAGCGGCTTCTGTTCTGCCTTGCCAGCAGGCTCCCATCGGCTCGTCTGCTAGTCCTTGCTTAGATCTAAGTCCATTGTTTTACCTATGTGCATCCCACATGGTACTTGCCAGGGAAAAAAATCTTTCCTACTCTCATCCTCCCGTTCTGGAGTGTGGCCCACTTAAAATATTGCTTCCTGATCCTTCCAATAAGCTAAACCCCAGAGGCACTTAACAATTAAAAGAAGGGACCAGAGGCATTCAGTTGGGACTTGTACATCATGTATAAAATCTAATTATTCTTTTTTATGGCACCATATTGCGAACATTGCCCAGCTAGAAATGGAAACTGCCACATAATTTAATACGTGCAGGATTCTCACCTTTATGCAACTGGAAGACAATAAATTAAGAAGTTTCTATTCTTTTGTTTCCTCCCCTAAAAGAAGTTAAAGCTTTAAAGCCACTAGAGATTTTAAGTTCACACTCAACCCCTCTGGGCCAGGAGATGTAGATCACAAGTAGGCACTCACACATCCGTCATGGAGATAGGCAGGCAGGATCAAATTAGGTTGTTTGGTTTTCATGGCCCTCACAGGGCTTAGTTCTCTTTAGCATCATCAGGCAAAGAACTTATTATAACTCGGCAAGTTCAGCCTATTTCCAAAACATTATTCTCCTGAGGTCTAAATACTGGCCAAGCAACCTCACTATTACACAGATGAGCAACAGGTGGTGCCCACCCCACCTCACTTCCTTCCCCATATGTTCCTTTTTAAAAACCTTAGCCACGTATACCAGAGAGATATGTGCTAGGTGGGTACCTCTTGAACTGGGCATGCCAGTTTGTCCCCTAAATTTGTAGATCAAAGCCAGTAATAAAGAATAGTGTTTAATAAGTAAGTCTTACTATGTATACATTACAGATATTCTCTCATTTTCTCTTTGCAACAACCTTACAAGGTTGATACTATTATTAAGCCTATTTTACAGAGGAGGAAACTAAGGCCCAGAGAGGTTAGATAAGTTTCACATGGTCACACAGCAAGTAAGAGCAAATCTCGGATTCAAACCCAGGCCTCTTTGACTCCAGGACCCTGCATTTGACCTCTACTCTGCCTCTCAGAGTTCCTGATATGTCATCCAGTGTCCCCTGACTGTACTTACTCCCCCCGCACTGGCCCCATTACCTTCAGAGTTCTTGCATACTTTCTTAGCCTTTCCTGGAAGTGACCTCAATTCTCCCCAGCTACAACCCAGATTCCATGGCCCACTGGGCTATTGTGTGTCCAAGTCTGGTCCTGGCCCCAGAATATTCCATCCTATCTGCCTTGCAGGTAACAGTTCCACCGGATTCTCTAGGAATCTGGGTACTTCGTCATCATAGTACCTCACTGAATCCCTCCCAACGTCCTACAAAGGATCAAAAGGCATATCTGTGTTTTACTAAAACTGGAGGATCAAAAAGATGAAGTCACTCGCACAAGCCATGCGGCGTATTTAGTGGTGATTCCTGTTTTCTCCGTTATTCCTTGCATACAATAGGCCTTCAATACATGGCTGTTGATTAACTCACAGTGATGCCATTCTCTCCACCACCACTTTTTTCATTTTGTAGTAATTTCTAGTTCAGAAAAAAAAAATTTTTAATCGTAAAAACTTATTTGTTCAATTGTGATAAACAGCACCCTCAAAAAAAAAAAATCCCATTGGCTTAACCAAAGAAAAGTTAAGTCTTCATTCATGCTAAGTCCTCCATGGTCCGGATGACTCACCACAGATACTCTCCACCACGCTGTGGCTCAGCACTGACCTCCACATCAACCCGCTCCTGCCCAGATGTCACATTGGGAAGGGAATTAGGTGGAGAGCGAGCACCAACAATTCATTCTTCCTCTCAGAAGTGACGTACATTACTCTCACCCATAGTCTGTTGGCTACAGCAAGTCACATAGCCAGGCCCATCTTCAAGAAGGCAGAGAAATACAGTCTTCTTGTTGTCCAGAAGTGAAGAAAACTGATGTCAAGAAAGCAGTAACCTCTACTACAACCGGTGGAAAAGGAGAGATTTGAGAGGCAACATAATTTGAGAAATAACAAGGTCACGCGGCTAAAAAGTGGCAGAGTCTGGACCCAAACTCAGGTTTATCTACCTCTAAAATCTGAGTCCTTAGTAGTTAAAGACCTCATAATTCTCAGGAGAGTTGTGTCTGTGTCAGAGGCCACGATTATTTTGCATTAACAATAGGTACTTATTGCTTATTGGCTGATCTCACTCGATTACCTGGGGGTTGCTCAGCAGATAGCTGATCAAGGCCGGCCTTTGTTGGGAGAACTTGGATGACTCAACTCTGTTCCACATGCCTCTCATCCTCCAGCAGGCTAGCTTGGGCATTTTTAATGGTAATGGCATAGGTACAAGAGCAAGCAGGCCCAAAGCAAATCATATGACTGAGTCTATAGTAAAGAAGTGAGAGGGGAATAGGGAGGGTTCTGTAATATTACACAGCAAAGGGAGTGAAGAAATTCCAGGTATATGCAAACTTTTTTCTGTAAAAGGCCACATAGTTATACTATTTCTACCACCACTACTCAACTCTGTAACTGTAGCATAAAAGCAGCCATAGATAATAAGTAAACTGATGGGTGTGGCTGTGTTCCAATAAAACTTTATTTATAAAAATAGGCAGCAGCCAGATTTGCCCCGAGGGCTGTTGTTTGCCAACCCCTGAGTTGGAACAATCTTGCATAGGGGGTTCTAGTCCTAGTTCTAGAACTCTCTGGTTGTTTGGTTTTGATGGCATTACTTTTCTCTCACCTGACCCTAATTTTTTCACTTACAAAATGTTGGGGTTGGAGTAGCTCTTTAGAACTATAAAATTCTTACATTCTCAATCCAAATTATCATGTAAACCAGAAGGTATGTTCTGGGGTCTGGTTAAAGAGATTATTCTCAGTCTGTTAACAGACTACTGTGTTTGTCTTTAGTATTGTTGCTTATCTAATCAGGCTAAAATTCTATAACTTTACTTGAACATGAGTTGCCATGCAAAAGACATTGATCAATAGCAATATAATCTTAGTTTCATCAAAGTCAAATAGATTTTTCCATCCATCCAAGCAGGAAGTCAGCCAGATATATGGAATGAAAAACAAACTGACACTTTTAATGACAAATGGGTAAGCGGAGTTTTATTGATTACAAGAATTAAAAAATGAAATACTAGGGATTCAACATTGGGTCATACCGATGAAAGTTAAAAAGAAACATACAATTAACTGATCCAGTGAGGAGCATTATAAAACAGGAAGTAGACATCCTTAGGGAACACAGCACTTAACTGAAAGTTATTCTGTTTATCATTCCCCTCCTTTATTGGCACCTCAATAACATGTAATTCAGTGCACTGCAATATCACAGGAGGATATTTTTGCTTTTTTTCCACCCATTAATCTTCTACCAGGCAGTTGCCAAAATTACAAATAAGAATATTTATGTTAATAGCTGCTGCGAAGAGAAAGCAGCTGTGAAATACTCTGTAACTATTCATAAAATCAGGGCGACATGCAGAAGTTTGCAGACTTCTAACTTTCTGAAACTTTATTATTATGGTTCTCCATGGGGGGTGCAATGTTGTCCCCAGGGGATATTTGGCAATGTTTGGGGATATTTGATTGGGGGAATGCTACTGGCATCTAATGGGTAAAGACCTAGAATGATGCTAAATATCCCGCAATACGCAGGACAGGCACACAGGGTTTAATGTGTTAGCAGCGTCGAGGTTGAGAAATTTGCTTTTTCATGGATGAGAAAAACATCAGTTGAAATTGACAGCAACTTTTCAATCACTGGGAACACCACATCATGAGCCTACATCACATAAAAGCGACATATATTTACAACACCCCCAAGTGACTTTATTTTGTAGCCTAGCAACATTTCAAGCCAGGTACGTGGTGTCAAAAGATTCTGCAGAAGTGCTAGGAAAAAAAAAAAAAAAACACTCCAAAAGGCAGGTAACAAATTCCAAAACCTGTTTCAGAAATGATGAATGACTCAAAATACTGGGAAACCCATTGGGATTAGTATATCACTTTATAAAATAGTTTTTTTTTTTTAATAAAAAAAAAAAACACCCTACAATATCAAAAGCGTTGTGGCCATTTTCTAACCAAATGACATATGTGCCAGGAGAGTCTTCATCTCACTTGAGATATGTCTCCACAATCGCATGCCACATCAGCTTTCACTGTAACTTGTCACGATGTGTCTCCAACAGGATATAATTTATCAGCTAGTCAAAAAGCTGGAAAATTAATATCTGTTTAGCTAAACAGATCACATCTGTTAGCAAACTTGTCCAAATAATTTGGCACCATTGCTTTACAATATATGTAGACAGAGGCTATTTATCATTTGGATTATTCCTAGAACCTCCAGGCTTGTTTTCTATGCATTGCGTAGAAACATGTGTATACTTGCACACATGCACACACTCTACACATGAAGCCTTTGGAATGTTCTTGCACAACTTCGTTAGTTTGATTGTTTGTTTTAAAGTGAAAGAAGCGCAGAATCACTTCTGTGACTTACTTTAGTTCTGTTTCTCCATTGCATTGTCCATCAGCCTTGCCAGCTATTGGCGCCATTTCCACTTCAATTTATTCCTAAACTACCTCAGGTGATAGGTTTTCAGAAAGAGTAGAAGTGTTTAGGATTAAGTTCCAGGGCCTGATAAAAAGTTCCTGCATATATACCTTGGCCCCCATGTATACCTCAGAGGCTACCCCCAAGCAAAAGCACACATTCTAGTAGAGAAGAGCATAAGCTGGGAGTCAGGTCAACTCAAGTCCAAAACTCACCTTGGCCACTTTCTAGCTGTGACCTTGATCCACAGCCCCTTTCATGGAAAGTAGAGTCAAATGTCCACTTCCTGGGACTGTCGTGAAGATGAGATGAGGTCATACTTATAAGGTCGTGAGTGTAGGTTCCAGCACAAGGCCCTTCATAAATAGTAGGTATCATTATTAGATTAGCCGAGTCTGCAAGCGATTCCATCAAGTCCATTTTGAACATGCATTATGGGCCTGACCCTGTGCTGGATGCCAAGAACAGTACACATGCGAAAGACGAATTCTCCCCTCAGGTTGCTCACTGTGTCACCAAGGACACACCTGGCACAGGTGGAACAGCAGGAGAACAAGGAGGGGGTGCTACGTGGCAAGGCACAGAGAAATGACACTGGCAATCAGAGACTAGGGAGATCAGCTGGAAATTTCAGGAAACTTAACACACCATGAGCTGTTGGTGAGCACCTGGCCCAGAATAAGTGGGCAGGGAATGTTGGCCACTCTTATATCATTGTCATCCACTGCAAAAGGCAATGGGACATGTGCCTCTTTCATAGCGGTTGCTGCCACCTGGCCCTCCAACTCTCTCTCACCTTTGTTGAAGGGCAAAGGCTCCTGCAGGAAACTGTTCCCTTCACGGAGGCTTCTTCATTATTCCGTTCTCTTTCTCTATATTACTTGCTCTCCCTCTTTCTCGCCCATGGGGCTCAATTTGAAAGTTACTTGATATATTATTTGCTAAACAGGCAAATCTACTTCTTTCCTTGCTAAATTTTATAATTTTACGAGTGCTGGTGACAGTGATTACAAATACTACAAGGCATCTCTACGACGTCTTTGCATCCACTCAGATTGTCTCTCGGTTATGTATCATCTTGCAAAATATGTTGGCTTTTTGGTGCTTTATCCTTTCATTTGTTTTTGGTTTAGCTCTTTTTTTTTTTTTAACAAAAACCTCACTACTAAAGAAATGAAGCTTTCAGCACATAGTTTTCTAGACACTGGGACTCCCTTATTAAATTCAGAAAATGGCCACAATCATCCAAGGGATTTAAGGTGCACAGAAAATGCTCCCGTGGTCATCTGTGCCACCATCCCTTGCCAAGGAGCCGATGCAAGTTCAGCCGGGGTCCCTTCTTTGGCTTAGAATTCTGAAAACAAAGTATATTCGAGTGGAAATGAGCATAAAGATGACATGCTCAACCCCACATTCAACACAGAGAAAACTGAAGGGACCTGAACTTGGAAGGAGCCAGGATGTCCTTCAGTAGGTGACTAGATAAACTGGCACATCCAACAGTGGAATCTAAAAAGAAGTGAGCTATCATGCCGTGAAAAGACACGGAGGAAACTTAGGCGCAGATCACTAAGTGAAAACAACAACAACAACAACAACAACAACCTGAAAAGGCTACGTATTATTTGATTCCAACTATATGACATTCTGGAAAAGGCAAAACTATAGAGACAGTAAACCGATCAGTGGCTGCCATGGCTGAGGGAACAGGCAGGGGTGAATAGGTGGAGCCCAGAAGATTTTTAGGGCAGTGAATATACTCTGTATGATCCATAATTATGGACACATGTCATTATACATTTGTCCAAATCCATAGAATGTACAACATCAGTAGTAAACCATAATGTAAACTATGAACTTTGGGTAATAGTGATGTGTCATTGTGTGTTTATCAACTGTAACAAATTCACACTCTGATGGGGGATATTGGTCAGAGGGGAAATTGTGCATTGTGGCGGGCAGAAAGTGCATGGGAAATCTGTACCTTCTCTTCAATTTTGCTGTGAATCTAAACTTCTCTTTTTAAAAAAGTCTTTAAAGGAGAAAAACCACTTTTGTGCATCGCTGTATGTAACCAGCCATTGCTAACAAGCACAACACTGGTCCCTGGACAAACTCAACCCTCCCCCTCCTGCAGCTTCCCATCTGCAGCCTTTGTCCCTGGGAAATAAATCCCTTTACTCATCTAGCCCTTCATCTGCTCCTTGAATTGAAGGTTTTTAAAAACAAACTCCATTTGGTAAGAGCTTGATTTTTTTTCTCCTGACATCCCAGGGCATGGAATGCTGTTGAGAGCAAATTAGGAAGGGTTTTTTCACGTCCCAGACCCAGACTCGCCAAGACCTCCCCCCTCACCGGAACCTGCCTGACATCCCAACTATCGCCCTGTGCCCAAACTTCATGTAATTTTAATTCTAGCCAGCATCACAGGATCCCTTCCTGCAGTTGACCAGAGGACGAGTGCTAGAACTGATGCCATGTTACTAGATCCTGTTTATGCAGCTGTCCAGGCCTTCCTACCCCCCTCCCTCCCACCCACCCCCTCACCTCCTGCTTCCCGGGGCCATCCTAGGAAAGGTTCATGCCATTCTGTTGGTGGTACAACCCTACTACTGCCACCACTGCCTTTGTCTCCATCGATCAGGAGCCCCCTGTGTGGCATCCACCGACAAAGTCCACTTGGCCTACACACTGACCATGCTGGGCCCACAGAAGCTGTGTGTCCCCCAGCACCCTCCTGGAGGAGCCAGGAAGGAGCCTGCTGGTCAACTACTCACCCTTCCCCCTCCCTGCCCCACACTGTACGGTCTGAGATGCAGGATCCCGCTCCAGTGATGTCCTA
>JAQQSQ010000224.1:0-14965 GCA_028627145.1 Eidolon dupreanum | reverse complement strand
CTTCCATATACCAAAGCTGGCATTAGGAAATTCATCTTTTTTTCTCACACTCTTGTCTATTTTGATTAGAAATAATTTTTTAAATGTAATTTTCTTACAGTTCGCCTGTCTAAAACTGAGCGTTCTATCCCACTGCCAGAATCCGAATTCAGAATCTCTCATCCAGAACATATAATATTGATTATATCTCCATGCTCCCTTGCCTCCATTTATTCATTCTCCACATTATCATATCACCAGAGGGCTCTTTTTAAAGACCGGTATTGGCCTCTTTGTTCTCTTGCTTAATATTATAAATAGACACTGTTTGAGGAAAAAATAAAATCCCATTTCTCCATGTGGCATCAAGCTCATCCTTTATAAGTTCTTGTCTCTAGACTCATCTGTTGCCTTGTTGCTGATGTCTCAGACTCAGTATTTCTAATAACCCTAATAAACTGCTTTAAGTCCCTCAAACATATCTATCTCTTTCAGAACTCTATTGTGTTTATTATGTTGCTAGACTACCATTTGCCTGAAACTTTTTTCCTTTTAGCCTTCATTGAAACATTTATCTCTAAAAATTCAGCTTAATTGGAATCTCCTTTATGAAACTTGATATTTCTGTCCCCATATTGGGAAAACTGCCTGCATCTTGTCTGTGTGTGTCCTTCCACAACAATTGGAATTTAACATAATCATAACACCTTTAATTTTCTATTCTTATGTTCTTATTAATTTATATATGCATTAATTTAGGGAGAGCTAGTCTAAGATATATAATACACACTAAGAAATATTCTAACCATATGTTATATTCTAATTTACTTACTTATGTGACAAAATCAAAATTATTAATATGAGAGAGTTCTCAGACTTTCATTTCTTCCTAGAACACAAAGGGAATCTTGAATGTGCCATGCCAATTCTTCTTCTGTTACCTCATGAAATTCTGAGTCTAGAGAAACTATGTGGGTTACATAATAACATGCTGGGAGACAGTGCTGGGGACAGACAGATGAAAGAAGGCTTTCGCCAAGCAATAGGCTGAGGGCAGGGCCAATACATATGCTGACCTTTTATTTTTCTCTTGCTCTGCAGTCTATTCTTTGTGTCTCCCATTAGTCCAAATCAACCAAAAACGAGAGAGCCAGACAATCTATGTGAGGCCATCCATAGAAGACAGCTTTTCAAGGCATAAAGGAGGAAGGAGCAGGGTTGAGAGTGGTTCTAGTGTGGCAAACAGAATATTCAGCACAGGAGAGTATCACTTATGATCAGTTTCTAGGAATAGTCCAGAAAAGCATTCTTCTGAGTCTCACTGAGCTCATGTGAGTCATATTTCTTCCTAAATCAATCTCGATAGGCAACTCCTGAGCTTGGGGTGAGATAAATTTCCCTGGAAATGCATATACTACTTTGTGGAAAAGCTAATGGCTGAATAATAAATCAGGGTTCCCTTAGAAAAGGGAAGGGAAAGGATGCCAGGCAGACAAAGACACCAAGTGACCACCATAGAAATCAATTCATGAAAGCAAATGATTTCAATAAATAGAAACACTAACTCTTATTCTGGTTTACAATTATTAGAACACAATACTGTATAGAGCTATAAAACTTAAAAGCATGTTCATGAGTGGTGAAAAAAGAACTAATGTTTATTCACTGTCTTCCATGTATTGCTAGTATTAAGTACATTACATGATTTAATATTCATACAAGCTAGAGAACTGAAATTCAGTGAAGATCCTTTAGCTAGTTAGTGGCAAATCTGGACTTCCATTTCACCATCATGTTTTTTTAAATGTAAAATCTCCAAACTTTGATTTTAATTTCTCTGACCTTCCAGTTGAGAAGTTCTTTAAAATCTTCAGGAATTCCTATTTATTTTAGAAAAGAGAACCTATAATTTATTGTACAAAGTTTCCAAATATAAGTTTATAATGATTATATAAATGAAATAAGAATTTATTTGTGATAAGCTTAACCTTCAGTAGTGGTATAAATCCATTGTTATTTCAACTACTCCACGAAAATGTTTATTGGCAGTGTCAGAGTGACAATTACTCTATGATACTTTTGTTTCTAGAATAGCATTTCCCAATTGTGTGCTGTGGAATGCCTGATTTTAAAATGCTTGTAGGTGTGGTTATATAGGTTTGAGAAATTACATTAAAAATTCTAGCAGGTCTCTTTACTCCAGAATTTCTCAGTTCTTTAATAATGTTCATCATCAGTCTCTAAGAAGGAGATATGTTATGCAGCCTTTTCCAAGCTTATTTGATCACAGAAACTTTCTTCTATAGAAAATCTGCTCATAGTTACATGGAGTAGTGCTCAGAAGAACAGTCTGTGGGACAATAGTTTAAATGTATTAGAAGAGTACTGTCTTCCTTTTTCACCTAATTATCACCATCGGAATCCAATAAGGAAAATGAGGCTTATATGCAGTATGTTAATCATATGCTTACTGTTTTAACCCAAATTAAATCTTTAAAAAGCATAAATATCCCATGCAACTGAAAATCATAGACATATAATTTAGGGCTATATTGATAGATGGCCTCTTCGCTGTTATATCATGTGTTCTTTTATTTTAAGTTAAACCATTAGCAATTCTGTCATATAAATTACATTTTCTTGTGCCTCTTCAAAATCTGGCTTTTCCACCAAAATCAAAGCTCAAATATAGAAAGTTTGACATTTTTTTTAAAGTTTGAAATTTTTAAACAAATTTCTATGAGAAAAAATTACCCATAGGTTATTTAGATGGTCTTTTGAGGCCCTGCTTTAGATTAGGTATAAATAAGGGATATTTTCAAGGCATTTTAAAGTCAAAATTTTCAAATCTAGTAATGGATTACTTTGTATATCTTCAGGAATGCTTTATAGTCATCATATGAGGCTGTGTTTTTCTTTTAGACATAATAAAATATCATTGCAATGTCTTCTGAATATGCTTGATAAGCACACTATTAATACCATTCTGGGCCAAACATGAAATGTGATCATAAAGACACAATACCATGTTGTTGGTCACTTCAGAAGGTAGCATACCAATGTGCATTAAGCAGTGGAATCACTGACTCAAGCATCTTTCAGCTCATCATGGACATCCATGGGGTGAAGGAACTCTAGTTTACTTACTAAAAATATGATCTTGTAACTTTTTCCAAACTTTCATTATAAACATTGAAAACGTGATTAGGGCACAAATAAGATCCTATTCTTGTTAATGATCAAATCAACCTAACTTTGTGTTCTCGTATTTAATATTGAATAAATTAATTTTTCTCCAAGTTCTCCCTCCCCTAGCAGAAGAAGCCAGCCCTGGTTACTAAAATCAGGACAGTCTACTCATGAAGTAACCATGTTCTGACCCATGCACCTCAGTTTTATGTTATGAGAGGAGCATCACATTACAGAAGTTTCCTGGACCCCGATTCTTATAATTTTTTCACCATTTCTTTCAGTTCTCACAAGCAGCTCTCACCCAGGCATGGGCTCACAAGCAGAGTGGGGACTTGCTTATATTTGTTTGACCAACGGGGCATCTTGTGATGTCCTGAAAGTCAGATGGGCCCATGACAAAGGCAATTAAAATCATCCCCCAAGAGACCCAAACTGCAACATTTCCAAATGCCAATTTCTGAACACAACCAAGAAAATGGAAGTTCCTCTTATGACAGAATTCTACAGCCAAATTTGACTCATAGCAGATGTTGTTCATGATTTTTATCACTGCAGCAATATTCTCTGGCTAGTACATTCTGAATATGTTGATATAAAGTCATAAAACATTAGAGCTGAAAGTGGCTTTAGATATTACCTGTCAAGTTTGCAGATGATGAAAAGGAGACAGATAAACAGAAATGTTTGTTCAATAAAGGAATGTCATAATTCTAAAATTATTTTCAAAGTTACGTCAGCAATTCTCAAGATTCACAAATAGGCAAACCTATATTTTCATACTAACCAGATGTAAAGATCATTAGCACAAACATTTATGACAATCAGGAAATAGATAGTATATGAACGTACTAAAGAGGGCAAATATAATTAACATTGAAGGAGAGGTTAATCTAAAGCAAAACTCTTTTCGACTTACTGTTGAATGATACACTTGAAACTTATTTGATTTTGTTAATCAATGTCACCCCAATAATTTTTAATAAAAAAACTATGTTATGGTATTTAAAAACATACTTTAAAAATGTTTTCATATCTAATTTTAAAAAACAAAACTGAAACTTTCTATATATTTTTACTAGGTAAAAATCAAAAATAGAGCAAAAAAAATTCCAAATTCAGCTTAAATTATGTTTGTTATAATTTAACATCATCCCTAAAGTTAGGAATCAATGAAACAGGGATGTATAAAGATTAAGAAAGAACCACAGTGCCCTCTGGTGGTAATATCCTTGTATCGGCTTGGGGGAAAAAAAACAAAACAAAACAAAAAAACACTAACATCCAAAGGTGAAATATGCAATAATTATTTTTTAAAACTTCAATAATATTTGCAAGAAATTAAATTATATTTTTGAGCAATAATTTATTATTATACTCCAGCGTACATATATAAACTGAGAATATATAGAAAATTCAATCCTGTTTAGGGGCTAGAGCTAGAATTCTTTCTGTGCTTCTGAGCCCTTTGGTGTGTGTGGGTGTTGAAGGGTTAGGGCACTGTGGGTAGAAGGCAAGAGAGAAGTAAAACCATTGGAAACTAAAGTGAGGGAGTCAGGACTGTGGCCACTCCCAAATTCAGGCATCATCCAGAAGCCAGATGATTGCTAGACACATCTCTGAAGTGTGTGAAGAAATGAGACCAGATGCTGTTCAACCATACAAATTCTACACTTACAAGAAAGTGTCTGGTACAAAAAAATAATTAATCAATTAATGAATGCCCTGCTTAGAAGGTAAGACAAAAGATGAGAGAGGCAGAGTGAAATACGGTGTCACATATTGATAGGATAGGCCTAATTCCCAAGGCAAAGTCACTAAAATATGTGACAGACTATGAACTGGGTCCGCAGGAGACAGACAATCTCTAAACTAGAGGAATCAAGATTATGTAAGGAAGTTCTTCCCAACCCCATCAGACCCAAATTATCCTTCTCATAACAATTTTCAAAAACTAACAGCCAAGATTTTTAATAATTTAACATTTTAAAATAATGTATGACCTAATTAATATTCAAATATTTTTATCATAATCTCTGTTATCTTAAGCAGAATTATAGATTACATCTAGCTACACATATAACTTTAAAAAATTGGTGTAATTACACAACTGTATTCTGTAGCAGAAGTAAAAGTAACTTGTTCTTCTTAAAAATGTATTGCAATATAAGTGGTCAGGTGACATAATGAATAAATCTATGAATGCAGGGCTAATACAAACTGATCCTGCATAATGTTTATGTTGTATCAGTATCTCAAATACTATGCTTTTGTGAACAAATCTTGCTTAAAAGCTACAAAAAATGTACGCTTTTTCCTCAGTTTGCTTGTTAGTTATATATTTTTAAATCTTTTACTTTTCAGTTACAGTTGGCATGCAATATTATATTAGTTTCAGGTGTACAACACAGTGATTATACATTTATGTAACTTATGAATTGATCACCCTGATAAATCTACCCATCTGATACCATATATAGATATTACATTATTTGACTATATTCCTTACATCCTCCTAACTGTTTTGTAACTAATTATTTGTACTTCTGAATCCCTTCCCATTTTCTATGCACCCCTCAAAACCTCCTCCCATCGGCAACCATCAAAATGTTCTCTGTATCTATGAGTTTGTTTCTGTTTTGTTTGTTTATTTATTCTTTAGATTCCACATGTAAGTGAATTCAGATGGCATTTGTCTTTCTCTGACTTAACTCCATGCAGCACAGTATCTTCCAGGTCCATCTATGTTGTTGTAGATGGCAAGATTTCATTCTTTTTTATGTCTCTTCTTTATCCATTCATCCATTGATGGACACCCAGGTTGCCTTCATATCTTAGCTATTGTAAATAATGCTGCAATGAACATAGGGATTCACATGTCCCTTTGGAGTAGTATTTTGGTTTCTTTGAATAAATACCCAGAAGTGGGATTACTGGGTCTTTCTTTGTCTCTTGTTATAGTCTTTGTTTTAAAGCCTATTTTGTCTGGCATAAGTATCGCTACCCCAACTTTTGTTTGTTTGTTTCTATTTTCATGAAATATATTGTTCTATCCCTTTACTTTCAGTCTGTGTGTGACTTTTTATCTGAAGTGAGTTTCTCGTGGGCAGCTAATATAGAGTCTTCTTTTCTTATCCATTCAGCCACCCTATGTCTTTTGATTGGAGCATTTAATCCATTTACATTTGAAGTAATTTTTGTTGATATGTAGTTGCTGCTATTTTGTTATTCATATTTTTTTATCTTTTTTTTTCTTATTTTTCTTAAAGAAGTCCCTTTAATATTTCTTATAATGCTGGTTTAGCGGTGATGAACTCCTTTAGCTTTTTCTTGTCTGGAGAGCTCTTCATCTATCTTTTGATTTTTAATGATAGCCTTGCTGGGTAGAGTAATTTTGGTTGTAGGTCCTTGTTTTTCATCACATTAAATAATTCATGCCAATCTCATCTGGCTTGCAGTTTCTGTTGAGAAATCAGCTGCTAGTCTTATGGGAACTCCCTGACAGGTAACTGACTACTTTTATCTTGCTGCTTTTAGGAGTCTCTTTGTCATTAACCTTTGGCATTTTAATTATAATGTGTTATCATGTGGGCCTCTTAGGGTTCATCTTGTTTGAGACTTTCTCTGCGTTTCTTGGTCTGCGTTTCTTGGTCTTGTATGTCAATTTCCTTTGCCATGTTAAGGAAGTTTTTTATCATTATTTCTTCAAATCGGTGTTCAATTCCTTGGTTTCTCTCTTCTCTGGTACACCTATGATAGGAATGTTAGTGCACTTGATTTTGTCCCAGAGACCCCTTAAACTATCCTCGTTTTTTTGGATTCTTTTTTCTTGTTGCTGTTTTTTTTTTTTTTTAATTCTCCCCTCCCTCACTTCCACCTCTGACCCATGGATGTTGCCATTTACCCTTAAGAACTGGATTTCTGAAGTTTGAACATCCCCTCCCACACGCTCATGGCATGCACCCGGGGCCTGGCGCACCTGGGGGCCAGGTCCATGGCTCCACCTGGGGCGCGAACCCAGGACCTTCTGTGTGTAAAGCAGACATGCTAACCACTAGGTTATGGAGCCACCTCTTTTGTTGCTGTTCTGATTGGATGTTTTCCATTGCCTTGTCTTCCAAATCACTAAACTGATCCTGTGCTTTATCCAATCTACTGTTTTCTCTCTAATGTATTCTTCATTTCAGTTACTGCATTCCTCATGTTTTTCATGTTTTCTGTCTTTTTGTTTAAAGTCTCACTGAGTTCATTTACTCTGCCCCTAAGCTCATCGAGCATCTTTATAACCAGTGCTTTGAACTCTGCATCTGATAGATTACTTGTCTCCATTTTATTTAGTTCTTTTTCTGGAGCTTTGTTCTGTGCTTTCATTTGGGACATGATTCTTTGTCTCCTCATTTGGGCTGCCTTTTTGTTTGTTTTGATGTATCAGGTAGGGTTTCTATATCTCCCAGTCTTAGTAGAGTGGTTGTATGTAGCGGATGTCCTGTGGGGCCCAGTGTACAGTCTTCCTGGTCCTCTGAGCTGGGTGTTCCAGATGTGTCCCTTGTATGGATTGTGTGTACCTTCATGTTATAGTTGAAACTTGGTTGCTATTTGCACATCAATAGGAGGGATTGATCCTCAGGCTCATTTGTTGTGATAATGGATTGGCTGTGACTACAGTGAAGGAGCTTTTGTGCAGGGGCCGACCCTATGGAGCAGGATTTGCTTTAGCAGGGCTCTGGTGCCTGCCCTGTCTGTCCTTTGGGTGTGTCATCCTTAGATATGGTCCCAGGTGGTTGTCTGGCAAGCCAGCTATGGGGTGTGTTGGCCCAAGTCCTCCTGGGAGGGACCCCACTACAAGTCAAGATTAGCCACAGCCTGTGCCTGGTCTGGGACCACCTGTCATGAGCCACCAAGCAATCCAAAGATGGCTACCACTGCACTGGGCTTGGACGTCCCTCAAAAGGCCAATCCACAAACCAAGGCTAGCTCCTGCTAGTGCCGGGCTTGGGGCTGCTTAGTGAGAGATATAGGGCTCACTGAGGCCAGATGCTGCTTGCCTGGGATTTGTGAACCTTCGAGAGTTTTTAGGAAAGTCTGCAGCATGAGCCAGGACAGGCCATTTTTATGAAAAAGCCACTCTAATTGGCTTGGGTGGGCCTGCAAGTTAGGAGGGGTGGCATCTCAGAGAAGCACTAGGTAGGGCGATTGATATTAGCCAATTGATGGAGACTCAGCTGCAGTGGCCACCTGGATCCGCACACTGGAAAGGGTAGGGCTCAACAAAGAAACAATGGCTCCTGCTAGCACTTCTGTCTGGAAGAAAGCCACTCCTCCAGCCCTTGCCCTGATGTCAGACAACTTAGTTTCTCCCGTGTGTCCCTGGTACCTCCTGAGCTGCTGCCCCAGTGTTGGAGCTCAGAGCAAGTGAGTCCTTCAGCAAGTAAGTCCACCTTTTGGGCCTTTAACATGGATGCCTGCGACTCCTGCAGCCTTTCATCTCACTCACCTACAAACTCAGTTGGTTTTCACAGCCAGAGTGGTGGGGACTTTGCCTCCCAGGTCTGGAACCCTGGGCTAGGGAGCCCGATATGGAGCTGGGACCCCTCACTACTCCGAAGAAATGTCCACAGCTGAGATATCCTTTCCAATTTTTAATCACCACATGCGAGTGTGGGACCAGCCCAATGTGCATCTCCACCCCTCCTACTCATCTTGAGGTGGCCTCTGCTGTGTGTCCCCATTTGTAGGACTTCTGTTCAGCTAGACTTCAAGTGATTCTCCATGATGGTTGTTATGTAGTTTAGTTGTAATTTTTATGTGATTGTGGTAGGAGGCCAGCACAGCATTTACTTACTCTGCCATCTTGACCAGTAATCTCATTTGTTACAGTTTTGGAAAATTTAGTATATCTTAACGGAAACCATTCAAAAATACTTGGTGTTTACATATAAAACTAACAAAGTGTCTAAATTCATATAAATGTAAACAGATGCAGATTGGCTACACCAATTTACATCCCACCAACACTGCACAAGAGTTCCCTTTTCTTCACATCCTTGCCAACTCTTGTTATTTGTCTTCTTTGATAATATTCATTCTAACAGGTGTGAAGTGACAGCTCATCATGTTTTTGGTTTGCATTTCTCTGATGATTAGTGACGTCGAGCATCTTTTCATGTGCCTGTCACCCATTTCTATGTCTTCTTTGGAGAAATATCTATTCAGATTCTCTGCCCATTTTTTGATCGAATTGTTTTTTTTGTTATTGAGTTGTATGAGTTCTTCATATATTTTGGATAATTAACCCTTTATTATGTATATGTGCATATAGACATATATGTATGTATATATTTGCAACTATATTCACCCATTTAGTAGGTTACCTTTTCATTTTATTGATGGTTTCCTTTACTGTGCAGAAGCTTTTTAGTTCAATGTAATCTAATTTGTTTATTTTTGCTGTTGTTGCCTTTGCTTTTGGTGTCAGATCCAAAATATCATCAACTGGACAAAAGTCAAGAAGTTTATGATCTATGTTTTCTTCTAGAAGTTTTATAGTTTCAGGTCTTACATTTAAGCCTTCAATTCATTTTGAGTTACTTTTGTATATGCTATATGATAGTGATCCAGTTTCATCATTTTACATCTAGCTGTCCAGTTTTCCCAGCATCATTTATTGAAGAGACTTTCCTTCCCCTCTTTTGTCAGAAATTGGTTGACCATATATGCATAGGTTAATTTCTGGGCTTTCTATTTTGTTCCACTGATCTATGTGTCTGTTTTTGTACAAATTCCATACAGGTTTTGATTACTATAGATTCATAGTGTAGTTTGAAATCGGGGAGCATAATACTTTTCTCAAGATTGCTTTGGCTATTTGGGATTTTTTTGTGGTTCCCTTTTAGAATTACTTGTTCTAGTTCTATTAAAAAATGTCATTGAAATTTTGAAAGGCAGTACACTGAGTCTGTAGATTGCTTTGGTTGGTATGTGCATTTTAACAGTATTAATTCTTCTAATCCATAAGCACCAAATATCTTTCCATTATTTGTGTCTTCTTCAATTTCTTCAATTCAGAATTTATAGTTTTTAGAGTACAGGTCTTTCACCTCTTTGATTCAATTTATTCCTAGGTATTTTATTGTTTTTGATGCAATCATAAAAGGGACTGTTTTCTTAATTTCTCCTTTTGATAGTTTGTTGTATTTCCACAAATGCAACAGTTTTTTTTTTTTTTTTAATACGTATTAACTTTACATTCTGCAAGTTTACTGAATTTATTTAGTAATAACAGTTTTGGGTGGGTTCTTTAGGGTTTTCTACATATAGCATCCCCTGCAGGGGCGCTTACATTTTGTAGGTATTTGGTGGTTACAACACCACAGACCTGTGCATATGTGGTTCGGACCCACATCCTGAACAGCAGAAAGCAATGGTAAACCACTGCTGCATTTTCTTTTCTTATTCTCTTTTTTTGTTTGTTTTACCTTGAAAACTCTATAATGAGACTAATTGAAATATGAAATAGTGCTAAAAGATGAAACTCCCAAGTCAGAAAGCACTCAAAGAACTACTGGCAAAGAGCAGAGAACAAGTATGAATAGCATTAAGACTAATGCTGCAAGTAGACCAAAGCTGGAAGGACATCTAGTGGCCGACGTGCACAAAGGCTAAAGGCAAATACAATGCCGCTCAACACACAATAAGAACATGAAACGTAA
Source organism: Eidolon dupreanum (assembly GCA_028627145.1). Lineage (NCBI taxonomy): Eukaryota > Metazoa > Chordata > Mammalia > Chiroptera > Pteropodidae > Eidolon > Eidolon dupreanum. Next base: position 4,088 of record JAQQSQ010000224.1, on the reverse strand, counting down.
GAAGTATGAAGCAAGGCAGATTGGAAATTGTAAAGCAAGAAATGAAATGTCTAGATACTGCAGTGCTTCGTGTTAGCAAAATAAAATGGACTGGAATGGGCCATTTCCAGTCAGACAACTACAAAGCATCCCATTCTGGAAACGACAAACTCAGAAGAAATGAGGTGGCTTTAATACTGAGACAAGATGTATTACAGGTATTTAGGAGCTACAGCACAAGGTCCGACTTAACAATATCAATCAGATTTCTAGGAAAACCCAGTAACATAACCACTATTCATGTCTATGCTCCAAGTACAGGGGCTGAAGAAGATAATATTGCAAGCTTTCATTTAAGTATCCAAAAAAAAATTGATCACATACCAAAACAAGACAATCTGATAATTACAAGTGACAAGGAAAATAAAAGCAGGAAGCAATACATAATTAAATGTCGTTGGAAAATTTGGACTAGGAGTTGGAAATGAAGCAGGAGATCAGTTCATGGATTTGTGCATAGCTGACAAGTTGTCCATCGCAACACATGCTTCAAATAGCAGAATAGATGACAGATGACAAGGACATTATCAAATGACCAATACAGAAATCAAAGTGACTATGTAATTGGAAGCAGGAGATGGAAAAGCTGTATTCTCTCTTTCAAAACAAAACCAGGATCAGATTATAGTACTGACCACACAATATTTACATCAAACACTAAAGTTAAAGAAGAATACTAAAAGAATTCTAGTGCCAAATTATAATGTAAATGATGTTCCCAATGGATTTAAAGTTCACATAAAAAACAGATTTGCACTGTTAAACTTAATTAACTGAAAACCAGAACAACTGTGGAATGAAACTACAAATATTATTAGAAAAAAAATTCTAAAAGACAATGCCAGAAGTAAAAAGGAAAGAAAAATTGAGATACAAGACAGAAGAAACACCAAAAATTGTTAAAGAGAGGCAAGAAGCAAAAGTTCAAAAGGTAAAGGTGACAAAAGTAGGGTTGGAATGCTGAATGCAGCTTTTTGGCTATCACAGAACTAAAGAGAATTATTAAAATAGTCAATATAAGAAGATAGAAGAGAACAAACAAAAAAGGAAAAGCAAGAGATCTCTACTAGAAGATTCAAGAAATAAAAGGGAAATTCAAATTTAGACTGAAAATGTTGACTGACCAATGAGGAAGCACATTATCTGACCAGGAGAAAATAAAGGGAAGGTGAAAACCATATACCAAAAATCCATACAGAAGAGACAAAAGGAAAGCAAATACCTTTGAAGAAGACTCCTATGGAAGAACCTGTAATTCTAAAAAATTCTAGAAAATGAAGTGAAAGTATTGGGAAGAAATAAATCACCAGGAGTAGATGGGATACCTATAGAATTATTTCAAGCCACAGGGAATGAATCTGTCAAAATTCTAACAAGAAATGAAAACAAAACTATGACCTATGAACTGGAAATATTCAACATACACTCTAATCTTTAAAAAAGGAGATGACAAGGAGTACAGTAACTATAGAGCCATTGTTCCCATTTCCCACATAAGTAAAGTGATGCTCAAGGTGATGCAACAAAGGTTTCTATGGAGCAAGAAATGCCAGATGTTCAAGCTGGATTCAGAGAGGGAGAGGCACTTGAGATCTAACTGCAAACATTCATTCAATACTGGAGGGCTCCAAGGAATTTCAGAAGAAAGTTAGTCTGTGCCTTGTAGACCACAGTAGAGTCACTTACTACGTGGCTTATGAAAAGCTATGGGTTACTGTGAAAAAATGGATGTGCCTCCGGACTTGATTGTCCTTGTGTATAACCGGTATTGTGGACAGGAAGCCACTAGAACAGAATATGGAGAGACAGAATGACTTCCTGTAGGCGAAGGTGTCAGAAAAGGGTGCATTTTATCTACCTGTTTGTTTAATGTGGATGCAAAATATATATGAAAAATTGGGTTAAACTCAGAGGGAGGAAGAGTGAAAATTGGTGGAAAATATCACTAACTTAAGGTATGCAGATGACACCATCTTGCTGGCAGAAAATAGCAACAATTTAAAATGACTTCTGATGAAAGTGAAAGAAAAAAGTACCAAAGCAGTACTATATCCGAACATCAAGACAAAAATCATAGCAACAGAAGAAATACACAATTTTAACATAGACGATGAAGGCATTGAAATTATTAAAGATTTTGCTTACCTTGGTTCAATCATCAATTCGAATGGAGACTGCAGACAAAAATTCAAGAGAAAGCTGAGACTTGGAAGGGCAGCAAAGGAAGAATTAGGAAAAATAATTGAGAGCAAAAATGTGTCATCAGAGACCAAGGTGAAGGTCATCCATACCTTTATATTCCCAGTTACTATGTTTGGATGTGAAAGTCGGACAATGAAGAACATCTGATAGGAGTAAAATTAATTTATTTGAAATATGTTTTGAGGAGAGCTCTACAGATACCCTGGACCATCAGAAAGACAAACAATTTGCATAGACACTTGACGAAAGTAAATATATAGATGGCACCTAAACACATAAAAAGATGTTCAACATCATTAAGCATGAGAAAAGTGAAAATTAGGTCACAATGATATATACCACTGTACATCTATTAAATTGCCTAAAATTTAAAAGACTGACCATAGCAAGTCCAGGTAAGTAAATGAAGCCATTGGAATTTTCACATATTGATGATGTATGTAAAATAATATAACACCTGGAAAACAACTTCTTAGTTTTTAAAATGTTAAATGTTCACCACCATATGATCCACTGATTCTACTTTTAGGTATTTTCCCAGGAGAAATGAAAACATATATCCAAAGAAATATTTGTACACAAATGAAAAAATGTTTATAATAATTTTATTTGTAATATCCCCAAATTGTAAACAACTAAAATGTCCATCAACAGGTCAGTAGATAAGTAAATTGGTACGTCCATACAATGGAAGACTATTTAGCAATAAAAAGGACTACTGATATGTACAAAAAAATGGATGAGCCTACAATATAGCTGAGTGAAAAAAGCCAGGCCCCGCTCCCAAGAAAAAAATACATAAAATATGATTCCATTCATCTAAAATTCTAGAAAATGTAAACTAGTGCATAGGGACAAAAAAAAAAAATCAACAATTGCCTACAGATGAGGGAAGCAATGAAATGAGACAGACTGGGAGTCAGAGAGAGGGCCAGAGGGAGGGACTGAAAAAAAGCACAAAGGGCTTTTGGGGGCAATGCATATGTTCTTTATCTCGATTGTGTTGCTGTTTTCACAGATGAATATGTGTGTCAAAACATCCAAATTATACACTTCAGTATGCACAGTTTATTGTATGATTTTATTAACCCTATATCTTATGCACCTTGAGCTTTCTCTCTCTCCTATCCAAGGTCGGTGCGCTCGCGTGTGATTCCTGCGTCTGGAGTTACCTTGCCTGCTTTGGCAGCGTTTTCATGCTGCCTGGGTTTTCCCTCAGCAGAATGCTGCTGGTACTCCTGCTGCCTCTTGTTCGCTCTAGGGTTCTCACACTCCTTTATGTTCTTGTAACATTCTAGTGCTGTGACCATCATCTCCTAAAACGGACGTTCTCTTTTTTTTTTTCCCCTGGGGCTACAGAGAAGAGATAAAGGGCTGTGCCCCCATCATAGGTGCCATGCCTTAGAACTGAAGATGGGGGAGATCGTTGCTGCTGTCCTCATGTTCTCAGATAGTCCTCTTCTACATTAACGGGCTGTTTCAGTTTCAGAAACCTCACCCTTATTAGCGGTTGATTTTGATTTCCCTCTGCTTGGCTAAGTTTCTAAAACTGAAGAAAATGAAAGATGCAACTTTCAGGAACACTTTCTGAAGTTCTCAGTGATGAGATGGGGAGTATAGCTCAAGCAGCATTTCAAGGTGGGGTACCCATACAAGAGATTAATCTGATAGTCTCGTTTTGTCTGTTTCTGGGACAGTAATGGTTCTGGACCAAATAATGGAATATCACAAACATAACAACAGCAGCGTAGGTCTGTGTAGGTAAGTGAGGGGACTAGTAAGTAAATGCTATGCATCCCAGGTTAAATTACCACAAGCAGGATGGGGAGGAAGGAGAGGGTTATCTT
>JAQQSQ010002247.1:0-11147 GCA_028627145.1 Eidolon dupreanum | reverse complement strand
TCCTAGAAAACCAAAAGCACCCTTAGGGATGTTTCATGTGTGGTACTAGCCCACCTGCTACCTACAATTGCCATGCAAATTATATCCTGTTTTTCCAGTCCTCTTCCAACTTCTACATCTGTTTTCTGCAAGTCGTTTTAAAAAAAGAAGTTTACTGCCACTATATACTTAAAAAAAAGTCAGTGTGCATAACACAGTTTCTGTCTTTAGATTTACCAAAATGTCAAGTATTAGAACAGTGTTGGGCTCCATGTAGTTGTGGGGAGAAGGGTCTTCTTCTTGATTCTGTGATATACTTTGTCTCCTAGGACAGAGTCAGCTAGCTCTGTGTGTGCCCACAATTTTCATATCTTTTCCAGAGATTCCAAAGATTAACTGTTGCCTCTTAATTCTCTTTCTTTAGTGGGAACCAAAAAACAGCCATAGGTATCTGGCAGGTGTCCAGTTCTTTCTTATAATTAAACTCTGCTTTTCCTACCCTTATTATAGAATAAAGTCTTCTATGTTCATGAAGACATTAAAAAAATTCTTTTAGGGTCTGAGTGAGAATGGAATAGGAGTAGAGAGAGTTTGTGCCAATGTGAGAGGGAAAAAAAAGGTACACTTTAAAATGGCTTGCTTTAAGAATACAGAAGTAGTAACATAGAGAAGAGATAAATCAGGACTTTTGCTGATGTTCAAGTTAGACGTATATGATCTATATGGAAGTGTGACTCAATGCTCTGTTTCTCACAATAATTTAAAATATGATTCCATTTTTTCTTATTTCTCTATCCAAATTTCATGAGATAGACTTAAAAATGTAGCATTATTCTCTTATATAGATGAGAAATTTAGATCTATTTATTAGTCATCTCATTAACGGTCCCTTGGTAAATACACAGCAGATCTTGTATTAAACAGTGCTGATTTTTTTCCTGAATTGTGAACAGGGACCACCAGAAGTTAATATCATCTATTGCAGACAGTGTCTATCAGCAAATTGCAATGCTCACTATCCAAGGGATTGAAACTCAGGCAGAGCGTTTGCTGATAATTTATAAGATTTTTTTTTTCTTAAAGGACTCTGGACAGAATGTTAGTCAGCAAATAAGTACAAGAATCTATTTTAGTCCCCAGAAATGAAATGAGGAATGTAGCTGGCTATTGAGTTTGCTGTTTTCACAGTGGATCAGCAGAAAGTTATTTGTACCAGGAATCCTAGCCGCTCGTGCTTGCCTCGGATACATAAAGTTACTGGGCTCTCGGTCCGAGTGTTCTCAGCCTCACTTTCCCATCTATAACCTGGCCCTTTCTGAGTGAAGCACACGGGAATATAATGAAAGCCAAAAAGGCTAGTTGGCTTTAGGGCTGTGTCAATATAACCTCAAATTCTAATTTGGAGAAGACGGCATCGGAGCATGTGAATGAGAATTGCACCGTGTTCATCTGGAACTGGATTCACTGAACAAAATAATTGTTCTCCCAGGTGTGTGGAACATATGGGTTTTTCTAAAGTGAAGCGGAAGTGTTAATCAAGATTTTGCAAGGAGAGTCACAATGAAATGAAGAGCTTCTGGGTTTCCACGTTCTTTCCTCTACCTATGCATATGTGTCAAGATTTGCCAAAAGTAAAGGAGAATCTTTGTCGAATTACAGTTGTCAGTTTTCAAGTATTTTATTTAACTTTCTGCAAACAGAAAGAATCTTCCATGAGTTGAAGCAGACTCCAGATAGCTCAGAACTAATTCTTGGCCCAGCCAGATCCCTGTCCCCTGCACTGGTTTGAAATCATGAATAAGGTCAACAAGATCATAATTGAGAGATGAGCTATTTTTTTCCCATTTTACATCTTTTAAAAAGTACATTTTATGCCCTTCCTTTGATGAAGAAAACAACAGCCACTATAGAAGATTTTGAAAAAAGAAAATTAAAGCAGAAAATGAAACTCATCTCTCATAATGTCTTATTTCCCCCTAGAAAAAGCAGCATTTAATTTTTAAAGAAATCTTTTTTATTGTCTTGTTATATCTTTCTACCCACATCCACATTCCCCATACTATATATACAAGTTTGTTCTCTCTTTTTAAAAATTTAATCTCTCATGATCCAGTTTTTATATCAATAAAAATCGTCTTCAAACACATGGCCTCACATTACCTTTTTGAATATGGATGTAATATACATTAAAATGTCGTGGCAATATAACTTTTGATATAACTTGATTTACAGTCATTTTGTGTTTTCCACACAGCCCTTGCTCTGAAAGAGGAGCAGGCTATAAGTCTCATCGTCTGGGATGCAGGGGGACATGAAAGGCAGGCAGTGTGATCCCTGTGTTGTTCTCAAGATTCTCTGAGCCCAATCTCTGAGGATCAAACTGAGGAAATGGTTACAAACAAAACAGGATTTCTGGAATTTCTGCTCTTGTCTGTGAAGCCTCGGACAGTCAAGACCTAAAATCATCTCCAGTGATCTTTAAGATGGAGAAGAAATTACAAATGGTGTTGCCAAGCCAGAGAAAATATTTGAATCCTGGTGGGTAAACCCAGAGTACTCATCTGCTAGCTCTCTAGGATCACTACATTATTGTACCAACTATGCCATTGGCAAAGTTGAAATAGCCCCAGTTTAATCAGAAAGTGGGCTTTTCACAAAGTGATGCCATGGTATTAACATCTTTCTAATACCAAGAATACAAGGTCCAAGTGCTTCTAAAATAAGAATTCCCTCCAGATACTTAGAGAGATAAATAGCCTCACATTTTGACCCTGTGATTAGAATTATGCAAATGCCTCAAGCCTGATTTATAGAGAGTTTCAAAGTGATATAGATGCTAAGATAATTGTAACTTTCCAAGTCTTTCTTTTTACTAATTTCCAAAATGATGGAACAAAACTGATCATAAGAAGTTTCCTACATCACATCTTGTCTGGTATAGTTGTTATATTTCAAGATTTATAAAACAACTCCTAAGTTGTGTCTTGTGCAAACAAAATATGCAAACCACCTAAATTTACATATCAGTATGGCTGGTTAAATTAGCATGCAGCTCTCCCTTATGACATGATAAAATAAAATAGAAAATCTGAAAAAGTTTAAATTTTTAAAACTATATGTTATCCTCCGGTTAGTGTTGACTGCTACTACAGAACAAGAAAAAATGTCATTGAAAGAATTAAAAATGCTCAAAAATTTTAGACTTTAACTGGACCTTTTAGAAGTCTCCTTGTTTTTCTCCATACTTGTTCCTTCATACTTGTTCTTTATGCCACATTTCCTAAGCTGGTCAGGAAGTTAAAGTCCTTGCAGGTTTAGCCATTGATTTATTTTTATCTACTGGACATCAGTTAAGTATTCACCATATCCAGTAGCGTGGGCAGGATGTTGAAAGTGTGAAGAGATATCTGAGTGGTAGTGACATCTTTCAAAGGGTAAAATCTAATGGGGAAAATACACCTATGAAATTACACACAGCTTGGCATTTTTCATTAAGGTGATGAGATAAAAAACAATGGAATATTTTTCGGAGATTCAGAGAATGTGAGGATCAAGGAGGACTTTCTCAAAGAGATGGGGTTTAATTTGGACCTGAGGGGAAGGTGGTACAGAACTTTATCACTGTCCATTGTGTGAGAATCAGGAAAAAGGAAAACCTTGGTAATAGATTGTAAAACTCTTGTTACAGAGGATTTGGCCTTTGGAATATGCAGAACAAATAATTTGTTCTTCCATACTTCCTTTACTTCCATAAGAGTTTATATTTTCTAAATAGGATCTGTCTCTGGAAGGGTATATTAATGATTGGCGTTATGGAAGCAGGATGCTGTCTCAAATGTAAATCAAAAATCATTACACTATAAAGAAGAAACATCTTAGAAAAATTTTATTTCATAAAGACTTCCTTATTTAGTACTTTTGTATACATTTTAGTACTGTTGTGTGCAGTGCACTATTTACCCTGCCTTAAAGGAGAACAATTTGCTTGTATATGAGCAAAAGCATCTGAAAGCCACACACATGAGCAAGGGAAAATTGTACCTGTGTGCATGTGCGGATGTACATGTGTGTGTAAGTGTGCATGTGTGTTTGTGGCTGGGGGTGGAAAGGAAGAGATATACGTCAGTGTCGAAGGAGTTATGACAGGATGCCTTAAATAAACCATTGACTTCCACGTACAAGAAGAAATTTAACAATCGGTTGTGAATTACTTCTGTGTGCATGCACTGGCTTTTAGGATTACGGGCTCTCTTGAAACTTCTCAGACCTCTGTCCACATGTTCTACTTCACCCTAATAATATATGCATCCAGTTGGCTTCATGTTAAGGCAGTCTCAATAAATTATTTATAGAATTTACATTTGCATTCCTGAAGGGGTACTCTTCAATTATAGCAACATCTTAATTCGAGAAGAAGAGAAGACAACAAGATAAAAAGATAAGAGAGTTCAGAAAAGAGCATGCTTGATCAAAAGAGCAAAAATATGAGAACCTGAAAGTCAGCATCTATTTCATAGTAAATATTAATATGGAATAAAAAGGGGAAAGGAAAACTAAGTTGCAAAACCAGAATAAAAAGGGGAGAGGAAAACTAAGTTGCAAAACCAGTCTTCCTAGCCAGTCTACATACTTCCTAGGTTTCTAAACTAAATTCTGAAAATGTTTTCTCTGCGGAGAAAGTCTTGTGATCTAAACAGACTGGTCTTTGGAGGCACAAAGGTTTGAATCCAATCCCTCTCCTGTGACTATCGCTGTTCTGTATGTACATTATTTTGTCACTTGGGTTGCTAATTTTATCGTTTTAAAAAATCAGAATAGTACTATCTACCTTATGAGTATTGAAAAGATGAAGAAAATAGCATGTACTGAACAGTATATGAATCCCACATATGAATTAAATTAATAATAACTAACTTTCTTAAGCAATTTGTGATAAAAAAAATAAACTAATGTTTTAACTGTATGAACTCATTTAACCATTAGAGTATATCTTGAACTTGTTACTTTTATGCCCATTTCATGTTTAGAAAATTAAGGAGTGGAGAAATTAAACATCTTTCTCAGGGTTGTACAGCCAGGAAGTAACCAAGCCAGAATTCAAACAGGCAGTTTGTCTACAGAAACTAAAAGCCCAGACACTCTGCTTTACTCAGTAAATACTTTCAGTTTTATTATTACTACTACTGCTAATCTACTCATACTGGGCTATCATCACATCCGATCCTCTTCTCAATTATACCTTTTTTAAAAAAAACCCTTTAATTTAGCACTTTCTTTCAGGATTATCACCTTTTAATGATTATTTATAAGAAATTTCCTTAGAATAGGGTTTGTTGCACATGATAATGGATATTGTCCAAATTCTCTAGAGATGTAAGATTCAAGTTAAAAATCTTTAAATGCCAACATATTAATTTTTCTATAACTCTATGCAACAAAACAAATATATGTACAATTTATATATGTAATAAAATCTATGTAAACACATGCTGGTGACCTACTTTCTGCCAAGCCTGTTTCATTTCTTAAATCTGCACTTTCTTTTTCATCAGGAAAAATCTTTTTTCCCCTCTGTCTTAGTTTTCTACTCCCTGTCTCATTCTAGGCAATATGTCTCTGGGTAATATCCATTTCTATATCAGGTAGAGTTTGAGAACATAAGTTTTCCCTCTCTATGTAGCTTTTTATTTGAGAGTTTAGAATAAATAACATAAAACAATTCATCGTCAAGATTTCTAAAAAATCAATGCACAGTTAACTTCCCCGTCTCTGCTCATCAGATTGTCTTATATATTACAATAGCCTTATTTCTATGAAGAATGGTACTGAATTATTTCCATTACATTCTCTATGATGCAGCTAATATTTCATCCCAGTGGAAGGATATTGGATAGTGGGAGCTTATCTGAGCTTATCTTGCCTCGATTTATATATTTATTCATCCAAAATATCACACAGCCTTTATAAAGAATGCAGGAGTTCTCTATGTTCTGACATGAAAAGATGTTCAAGATATATTAAGTAAAAAAAAAAAGCAAATCAAAAAACAATATGTTTACCAGAACCTGATTTTTTTCAAAAATAAGAATAAATAAAATGATTCCATGTATATGTGTATCTACAGAAAAATTCTAGAAGGATATATTTCAAAATGTTAATACTAGTTACTTCTGAGAATTAAATTTACGTGCATATGAGGGCAATGAGAAACAAGGTAAAACACTCTTTGTTTATATACTTTTATATTGTTTAGTTTTGTATAGCTTTTTAGTATTCAGTTTTGTATTTTATAATATTACTATAGTAATTACAAACAAAAAATTTATATTATACCTGCTATTGTAGGATTCTGTGCATACACAAAGACCATTGGGACATTTTTGAACTTGGTGATATGAAAATCAAACAGATGGCATAAGACCAGTGAAAACCACAATTATAATTCAAAGAGAAATGTACATATATTTGAGATTAGGAGAAACTTACATTTTATTATGACTATCAAAGAAATAAAAAAAATAAACAGCATCTGATTGGGAAAAAAACACTTTTAACAGAAAAAAGTTTTTTAACTTGAAGGAATGTCTGTCTTTTCTCCTCTCTGTTGCCACTGCCTAGAATATGGTAGGTTCTCAATAATGTGGTTTGTAGGAAAGAGGAAAGAAGGAAGGAAGATGTGAAATAGAATAATCATTTGGTCACAGAGGTTTAAATCTGGGAAGGGTATAGAGTTTATCTTATGTCATGCTTTCATGCTCTTTGGAAGAATAGTGTGATTCCAGTGTGGTGCCCTGTCTTGGGTAGGACCTCAGGTGTCTCACCACAGTTCTACCCAGAAGCTTTTATTTCATTTACTTATAGTACTAAAAAATTAATGAACTGGTTCAACCCTCATTTTAGCAATGAAAAAAAAATTTTAGAGAAGTGAAAATTTTCCTCTGAGATATATATATATATATTTAGTGGTACATTTAATACTAGACCCAGAATCTTGGTGTTATTAGAAGTTTTTTTTTTTTTTCCAATGAATATGAACCTAAGTAAAACATCGAGTTTGTTCAAAGGCATGAGGTTGAAGTATATTTAAATATGAGCCATATTAAAAAACAGTGACTAGGTCATATCGAATAGAACACATGACTTATACTGAGAAGTCATGAGAGAAAATCCAAGCTTTACTTCACAGTCATGGAAGAATATGAGTCATAAGAAGAATACTCATCCAGTTGCTTCACAAGGTGGGAGAAAGGTAACCTGATTTTTACCAAAATCAAGTATAGAGGATCAGCTCTTACCTCATACCTGAAAAAATTTTTTTATATTTACAAAATATATGACATAACAGTGTTCAAGACATTAGATATTAAGCAACAAAAGGCAATGGCTATTGTTAGACAATGAGAGGTCATTGAGAGAACCAAATGTGAAATCTATGGTTCCCCCAGCCTCCTGCCTGCTGTGATTGTCAGAGTCTGCTGTGAAAAGGGGGAAATCATGTGAAGAGCTGGAAGTTCATGGACATGGAGTCTCTTAGGATAGAGTTCTAAGGGACAGAGTACCAGAGAGGAGAGAGCTGAAGAGAGAGACAAGACACAGAGAGAGGAAATGAGAAAAAAAGTCAGTATAGGAGTCTGAGGAGATGCTTCCTCAACTTTCAGTTCATTGGTGCATGCGTGTAAAGAAACTACAGTGGAAGTCACTCTAAAGAATAGACAGAATGGTACCTGGCACACTCTCCTGTTGAAGAGTGGCTCCTGTTCCCCACAGCCAGAGTAAAAAATCTCATAATTCATGAAGCACTTAGTAGAGTACACAGAAAGGACTTGCTTCCACAGGGGCAAAATTAGCCCTAATCTACACACTGCTCTGTTACCGACAAGCAGAAATTAAAATCCAGGTTCAGAAGAATCAAATCATCTCTAAGAAATATCACTATATCCCAGAACAAAAGAAACTAGAATTTATTTTAATATTCTAAGTAGCTCTCATTTCTTTCTCAATTTTTGTTATAAAGATTATGTTGACAATTTGTGTATCCTTTTACAATAAAGAATTAAATATTTTTTATGAACAAAATTAATTAGAAACCAAAAATGTTAATAAGAAAATAGTTATAAATGATTAAGATATAGTTTTTATAACTCCAATTTCATAATTCACCTAAAAAATATTTACACTATTTACCTCTATTTCCGACATAATTAGTTGGTAAAGAGCTTGCTCTAATAACAATAATAAAAAAAATGCTCAGGATAAAAGTTGAACTCTTCTTTGAGACTTACTTGGAAGTGAAACGATGTGGTTTTGGCTGCTTGATAAAAAAGTGTCCATTAAGTACAACACTTGTCAGGAATATATAAGAGGGACAAATTGCTGTCCCTGTGGAGGGGGGATTGTTTACTAAACCCATCGGTCCTCCATTCCTTGAAGACATTGACATTCTGGATGCCACTGCTTATTCCACTCTAACAGCTGAGATTTATCTTGAAAGAAAAGAATTTATCTGTTTCTCCATGCTTGTGACTGGTACCTGTTTCACAAGTTTTAAAATTGGGTTCAGAGGAAATCCAGTGCATTAAAGGGTAAGATTGTGTTCAACTGTTCATTAATTTGACATGCAGTCTATTTAAAGGTTCTTTTGCCTTAATTCCTGAGGTAGTTAGCCAGAATGAATTGGTATCAAATAAAGAAAGAAATAGATGCTTCGCTGACTGATTTGGTAGAGTGTGGCCAGTAGAAGAGAGAGGTAGCCAGGGCAAACACCACTGAAGAGAGCGTGGCTATTACAACAGACAAAATGAGCATCCATACATGATTCAACTTGCATAGTGACATTGAGAATGTGTACTCTGAGATCAATGGAAAAGATGCAGAAGTTTCTATTTTTAAAATTTGTCATCTTCTTTATTGATAAGCATTAGTCAAAAGTCAAGATTTGTTAAATAATAATACATGGGCCAAGATGACCAAAAGCAGAGACATAGTCTTGACTTATGCTCTAAAACTATCCCAAATGGCCTTTCCTGGAGCATAATTTCAAGGGTAAAAAAAAATTATCAAGTAATTGGATCAAACCAAACAGATATTTGCCGAATCATCAAGGGCCTGAGAGTTGGACTGCTTTGAAAATTCACCCCTTCCCACCTGCCCCTCACCATGCCAGAAGTGCAGGGGAAAGGTGGCCACCTCAGGACCCCATGTCACTCCCCTAGTAGAGAGATTTGGGGAGATGGATGTCTTAGCTAAATTGTCCAGAGTTGACTTTTGTTAATAGAGTCAGCAAACCTCAAGTTATTTCAGCTGGTGAGTTTCTTAATGCCACAGGCAATTTCTATGCCTCCTTTCCAATGAAGCTGGGGAAAAAATTGTGTTTGTATTTTGCAATCTTGCAGATTTATGTTTCCGTATTGAATGTGAACCCTCTCACAGGGGAGGTCAACAATATTATACTTGAAAATAAAAATCTCACAATTGATAAATGAGGATACAATATCTCCTCCTCAAGCTGTATGGTCCAAAGCTATTACAGAGGCATCTGTGAATGCTAAATGATTCTACTTTTTTAATATAGATATTAATGATGAAAGCTTAAACTCTTCCCCAGCTAGTAATGCAATAGGATTATCTTCTTTGTTTATTCATAGAATTATATTCTAATAATCTGTTGATTTTTGATCATTCTATACCACTCATTTAAGGGGAACCAACATTTATGGAGGAGCCAATGACTGCAAGACATAATCATGGATGTTTGGTACTTCAGGGAACCTTAAAATTATGCTATTTCAGCTAAGAATACTGAAGCTTTATCAAGTTAAGGATTTTGCCTAAGGAAAAAAAATGTCTGGAAGTAGAGATGAGAAAGAGGGCGGGCCACATGGATCACAACTTGTACTCAATCTCTGTAGACATGACCTAGGTTAATTTTTCATGGGTTTTGATTATCTGTATCAAGGCTACTCTTTGTTAGGAAAGAAATGTATGCTGCATTAGAATGAGGAACCTAATATATGTGAACATCCAAAAGAACTTTCCAGTTGGGGAGACAGTTTTGAAAAGAACTACCTTTATCATCTTCATATACCCTCCTTCCACTGCTAACTGAAGCCATTTTCAAATGGTGGAACACAACTTATATCGGAATCTGTGTAATATCTATAATGTCCCATTTGAAAAAACTGAATAAAACCTCTCTGGGGACAAACAAGGAAGCTTTGTTTAAATGGTCCCCAATCCGTTTTAAGCCTTTCTAATGAAATAAGGAAACTCAACCGTAGCCAGCAAGTGAGTTCTTAGAATTGCATTTTCTTTGGCAGGTAGATGGTTTTGCTTAGTACTAGAATAGAGGGTAATGGAGAATAATGGTTAAGTATATGGGTTTTGAAGTCAAGCAACTGAGAATTGTAACCCAGTACAGTCATTTGTGTGACAGTGAGCCAGTTACTTAATCTCTTCAAGTGTGAATTTGCTCCTCTAGGCTCAGGGGGAGAAAATAACCTGCCTGTGGAGATGCTGTGAGAACAGAACATTACAAGTATGCAGGGCACCTCGCACTTAGCTGTTGAGCATTTCTTACTTACAAGGAGAGCGCTAAGGCTTCATATGTATCACCTCATAGGGAACAACTTCATGAGGTAGATGTGCTTTTGTTGCTGTTTTACATTTAAGCAAATCAAGGTTTACAGAAGTTATTATGAAACAGGGCTATAGGTACATATTTAGGCCAGGCTATGAATGTAGGTTTATGTCTACATAGACACCTCAGCTCTTTAGCATGTTCCTTTTAGTTTTACATCTGTGATTCTCATGTCACTATGAGTAGGTTTGTAAGTCCCAAATAGGAAATTAGTAATAGAGGCTCCATGGACTTAAATGACTTGCTTAGAAGCACATGGTTGCTATGTGGTGGATCTAGGACTGGGATCCAGGTCTGCGTGATACTCTCTTCACCACTAGTGTCTCTCTCTCATTTATCTCCTTGAATTCTCACTCTGAATGTGCTCTATTTCCCAGATTGTCTATAGTGCATGTCCTGTACTGTCTCTGCCCAGCATTAATCACTAAGTAACTTCTTATTACCTACAGAGTAAAACCAAACATTTTTATGGAACTTGCCTGGCTCTATCTGATTTGAATCCTGCCCTCTTTCTAGTCTCACATGTTGGTGC
>JAQQSQ010002246.1:0-11148 GCA_028627145.1 Eidolon dupreanum | reverse complement strand
CAGACTGGGCAATCAGATCACCTGTGTCTACTTTCACATTTTTCCTTCATCAGGGGCTGGCCTTAAGTAAACTCTTTAATGGCTCCTCCCTCGGGTTGCACCCATGCAAAGAAATAATAGGTCTCCTTTGAGAATTGTGATAGTATATGTAAGGCACATTATGTGATGTAGTAAATGCTCAGTAAATGTTAGCTTTCCATGTAAAGGAGTTATTCAGTCCTTAAACCATTCCTGAGTAAGTACAGACCAAAAGAAACCTAATTTCCTTAAGGTCATCTACATTCTGTGTGGTGTGAGAATGTGGCAAAGGCAGACCCCTTCCCCATTCTGGACATAGGGGAAGGAAGGAGAGATGGCCTAGAAGTGAGGTAAGGGGGACAGTTGTTCTGGGTTTAGCAGATGGTCCTGAAATAAGTAGTCATTGAACATAATATGATGATATCAAATGAATGTATCAAAGGCCTAACTGGGAGAGGCAAGAAAAATGCAGAAAATCCAACTGTACCCCACGCTCTGTGGGGAAGATCACACCCACCTCAGCGCTGCCCGCACAACATCGGCCTGCCCCAACTGTGCGCTTCCTCTGGCCACTCCATCATCATGGAGGTCCACCTCATGCCTGAGTATTTCCGTTAATATGTGCATTTTCATTTTTAAGATGAAACCCTTTCATACATTACTGTTCTACATATGCGATTGGACTTAAGTGTCACTACCATACTGGCCCCATTTTACAGAAGAGAAAAAAGAGACTGAGAACAGAACACTCATTTGGTCAAGGTCACACATGTAGTGTGTGCCTGTGCCAAATTCCAGGCCCAGGCATGACAGTTGGTATCCTCTCTCGTTCCAAGGTGAACACACACTCCTGGAAAAGCTATCAGTGCATCTGGCATGGATTCAGCGTCCCAGAGCTGCCTCCAATTCCCACCAGCAGACTCGTGGGATTTAGGTACTCACTCTCAAGGGAAGTGAGATCTAAGGAAAGTATGGTGGAATGCAGTTATGAGGCAGACCAGCAGACAAACCCATCTGTGGCAAGGGTCAAGCCCTGCTCCAAGATGCTATTGTGGTGTTGGGCTTTGCATATGAAGAAAGAGGTGGCTGGCTTCCCAACCATGTCCCTCTTTGCATGTGTCCACATGGCCTCTGTCCTCAGCAAGGGTTTGAAGGCTTGGTTGGCTGTGGGAAATGTAGTGTGGTGTGGGAAATTTGCTACTTGGAGGAACAAAGGACACAACTTACCGAAGAATATTGTTTCGCTGAACTTGAATCTACAAAGAGCTTGGTCCTTGTTCCTTGCATTATTAAAGCCTTTTCCAGAAATCATCAATTCATAGTTCTCTGCAAAGAGAATTACAAAAGTCTTTGTGAAGTGGGGCTGATGCTGTCTTTCCTCTGTTCACACAATTATGGCAGGTACCCCCAAAATAGAATTTCCAATGGACTCCTATGGGGAAGCAGCTGTGTCTAAACTAACATCTGTGCACTCCCTGGACCAGATCCTCATCTGATGTCCCAGAGGGTCCACTATGAGGAGGCTGAGTTTGGCCTTGAGCACTCAGAGGTCTTTTCACCACAACTGTGACCCATGGAGCACATAAAAGGCACACAGCCTTATTCCCTCACAGGGATAAACCCTGACATGGGTTTCCAATGCTGAAATACCAGGTTTCCCCTAAGAGGTTCAGGCAGTGCTCTCCACCAAGCCCTCTTTACATAAATGAGAAAGGAGTGAAGACAATGCAGCTGAAGTCGCCCCTGAAGTCTCATGTCTGAGTTGAGTACCAGGCTTGGGTGTCCCTGGGACTCTCTGATACTTGGGTGTCTATTTCTCCTCCCTGTCATTCTATGGGCCTGTAGAAGCCTGGAGACCCCAAGGACAAGGGCAGGAGTCGAGTGAGTCAGGACAGAGCCCAGGATGCTGCACAAGAGACTCCACCATGGAAGGAGAATTCTTGTCTTAGCTGCAGTTCTCAAAGTTTGCAAATGGCCACTCTCTTCCTGAATTGTTCTGACCCTTCATGGACTTCACGCGTCCACCCTGTATTCACCAAGCACTTCCTTTAGCCAGTCGGTATGATAGAATGGAGACATTGGTATGCTAAGGTGCAGTTCTTGGCCCTAGCATTTCCCCAGAATGCTGGGCCCCTGAAGTAAATATCAGGGTATTCAGAGAGGGCAGCTAGTGGGCCAGGCCCCTGGGGAGTTAGCCAAGAGAACATCTAGGACTTTCTGCTGCAAGCCCCATGTCACTGGCCTCCATTAGTGCCTCCTGGCTCAGCCTTGGCTAATTCCAATCCCAGATGCTTGATTTGTTCCAGGTCAACCCCTCAGCTATGTCAGTACAACCTTGTACCTTGCAGCCCTGATCCCTCCTACATCAGGTCTTCTTTCAACACCCAGCCAATCAAGCCAAGTTTGCAAATTCTCTGTCCCCAAAAAATAGATTCTTGGCCTGTGAGCTGACTCTTGCCTGCTGACACATTTTGTTATGCTTTCAAGTGTTTTTTTTAAAAATGAGAGTCAGGTTTAAAAGTCTGTGCATTTTCCTTAATAATCCAAGTGACTAGATTATTGGAAAATAGGACCACCTGGTAACAGTGGGTTCATATTTCTGCATGTCATCATTATTGGGCCAGGGGCCACTGTCCACCTCAGATGGAGGAGAACCCCATGGCCCAGAGCTTGCCTTCACTCTAAGAGTCTTCACACGGCAGTCAATCACCCTTGGCTTGGCTGACTCACTCCTCTTGCTCACCGTACTTGCCTGGCCCCCGACGGTACCCGATGGCAGTTATTGTGACCTAAGAAGAGCCCGAACCACATGGAACCATGGGGAGAACACTGAGGCTTTGAGAGAGTGAGAAAGGCCAGCTGATGGCCCTGTGCTAAGAAAAAAGCATGTGGCCCACTCAGCACAGGCTTGATGTGTCCAAGTGATAAGTCTTTTCCCATGCACGGCAACCAATAGTTCAATGCTGCTTCCGAACCCAATTCTGCGAGGCTGCACATTCACTGCTCACATTTCATAAGGGCTCTGCCCACCATTACATGTGGCTCTGTATTTTCCTGGAAGAACCAGCAGGTCATGTCTCCTGCACAGCCCGTTGCTTGAGCAAGCCACCATAAGTGGGGGCTGCTGCCCATCAGTCTCGTAGAAGTTCATTTGCAATTTATATTCCAGGATTACTTATTGCAAAGAAGTATTTCTTTGTAAGGCAGGAACCGCAATTAATAATCCATATTATAATTAGATATAGTCAGAGGAGGAATATTTCGCTGCCTGAGTGTGCAGAGATCAGGCTTTAAATGTGGCAAAAAGAGCCAGCATGGCCATCCTGCAACAACAAAAAGCCAGAAGGAACCAGAAATGCACAATTCTGTGCCAGGCCAAAGCATGGAACTCCTGTGTTCACACAAAGTGATATTCCTGCAGTAACTGAGCATCTAATATGCATCATTCTTTAATTTGCTCTCTTAGAGAGCAAAACTCCTTGAGCTAGACATTACTAGCCCAGTTTTGCAGAGAGAGTAACTAGGGCTTCCAGAAGGCAAGTGGTTTCCCCAATCCCTGACGTGTATAGGACCAGGATCTGACCTCAAGGGCCAGCCCCAGGACCCACTTATGCCACCTCTGCTCTAGTCTTCATTCTGAGTTGCTATCATGTGGCTCCTCTGGGGACAAGGCCCCTCTGGTACTCAGAGACATGGTTTGTGGTCTTCAGCTCACAGGGCTGTGAGTGTGGTGCCAGAATACCCTGAGAGGGACCTGGGCAGTCACAGGTGAATGAAAGGCCCAGCCTCTTCCTCCATGTATGTGACAGGGGAGAGACAGCATCTGCGAAAGGCAGACTATCTGACAGCATAGAGCATAGCCTGGGCGTGCACTGTTCAGAAACCATGTATGCTGCCCCTCTGCCCAGATGCTCATCCTTCCTCTCTTGTGCTCCCTGTTGCTCCCCAGGTACCATTCAGTTGTCCCTTCATCTTCATAGCAGAGCCCCCTCTGTCCCTAGGTAACTGCAGCTCCCAAAGAGGGTCCTGTTAACCTGAAGGGTGAGGGTTTCAGAATTTTGACAGAAGGAACTTTAAGTGAAAGGATTTTTGCTTTGTCCATGCAGTTATTCCTCCCATGGTAAAAACCATAGAAAGAAAATGGAGCCAGAGGAAGGACAACATAGACAATAATGAAATAAATTTGGTCAATCCATATAATTGAATACCATGGAGAAGGTTAAGAAATATTAAGTATGGCATGATTGCATGAATGTAAAAATAACCTTATAAAGTGTATTGAGATGGTATGTACCTATTTAAGATCAACTATTTATAGTAGTTTTCTCTGAAGAGAGCAGGATGGAACAAAGGGGGATGTTTATCATAGTGGAGGGACAGCAAGCATTTCAGAGCTGTGTTATGTATTTGTCAAAACTCTTCCAATAATACACTTAATTTTGCTGTATTTAAAAAATGAAACTCAATTAAAATTAGTCACAGTTAAAGATATACACGAGGAAGGGTTAGGGAGTGAGTTAGCCTGATAACTATAATTTACCTTGAAATTCATAATATTTCAATTTACCTTGAAATTTATCAAAAATAAGATAGAATGATGAAGAAAGAGAAATATGGATATATAAGTGATAAATAAGGTCTGATATTAATTTATAGTCGAGAGTGATAGCAGGTAGTTCATTGTAAAATTTTTTTCACTTTGCTGTAGGTTTGGCAATTACCATAATTAAAGTTTGGAATGAATACAAGGAACTGAATGATTGAAAAAAAACCTTACAGAAGCCATGGTACAAACTTGTGACAAATGACTAATGACAAGGACAGACTAAAGGCTACAGGAACCAGTGGTGACATTCTAGCAGGAAAGCCTTGGTGGGTAAAGTGCCCTGTGAGCAAAGAATAGGTGGTCTGGACCTGTTCAGCTGAGAAAGGCCTTGTAGAACATCTAGCACCCCACAGCCACCTCCAGCCTCTGTAGCAGGAGGGGTCTAGAGCAGAGGGTATAACCTTGGAGGGCCAGGTTGTCTTGCTAAGAGGAATCTCAGACTCCATGGTCAGGCTAAGTTAGGAAAGTGGCCTTCTCAGCACCAGGACCCCAAGTGGAGAATCTGTTGGAGCGCAGACCTAGAGGCAGCGACGCCAGCAGAGGCCTCTGCTCACCTCAGTACAAGCCTGAGAGGCTGAAGAGGCCTCACGCTCTCCCCCTGCCTGCATCCTCAGGCATCACGCCATCCCCTCACCAATTTTATTCAGAGTGACAGCCTGATGAACTGGCTCCTTCCATTTCATTTGGGGGCCAGGTTCCTGCATTGTCTTTTTCCTTTAAGTGACTGTCCTGCTGGGTGGCCATTTTCCACAGATGGCAACAGTTTAAAAGGTCAGAGTAGGGACCGCTGGGTCATACTGGCAGAGGGTAGACAGCAGGCGCCCGTCACCTCATCTAGGCTGCAGTGAGGGATGTACGACCACTTGGCATCCTCACCTGTAGTTTCACATGCTGCTCAGACACCATGGCCTGTGTATGTCCAGGGGACATGATCAGAGAAATGAAGATATTAGGCTCACTGCACAGCTGGGTGTTTTAAACCAGGAGAAGCAGGTAAAGACTCTACTTGTTTTGGGATCTCTAGCCCACCTCCATGCCTACCAGTCCAGGTCTTCGGTTCAGAAGACTGGAGGAGTCAGATAGCTGCCACCAACAGCTGGCTCAGCTGGAGAGGCTCTCATCCTGCAAGTTTTTCAACCCCTCCTCTCCCAGCCTGGGCTCAGCATATGGAGTGGGGTGAGCCAGTGATCTATAATGGAGATATTAGTTCCAGTCACTGTTGATTAGGGTCTACCTGTTTCTAGATCTTGTGCCAGTCTCTGCAAAATCCATCGGTCTTTCCACTCACAACATACCAGGTGGTGGGCATTGCTCTTTCTACTTCTTGACACAAAAGTGGAAGTCATGGATGCCACATTTGTTCCAGGTTGTTTGCCAATGGGTAAGAGCTCAGATACACACACAATTTTGTCTGACCCCATGGCCTATTGCTCTATAGCCTTACAGAAAGAGCCCAGAGGCCAGAACCAGCTGCCTGGGTCTGGATCCAACTGGATCTAGCTGTGCGCTGTTACCATCGAACAACTGTGCTTATCTATCCACTTCAGTGGCTCAAATCCTAATGATGTGAACTCTCGAGCCTGCATATCCCAAGCTCATTACAAAGGGAGGGCTCCTACCAGGAAAGTAATTCCCGGAGTCCCTCAGCACACTAATGCAGGCACCCTCGCAGGGGAGAGAGCATCCTCGTCAAGTTTCAGATCTCAGTGGGAGCACTCCCCATTTAATCACTGGGTGTGGTGTTTGCTGTGAGTATTAGTGTGCACGGATGCCTCTTGTCTGACTTGGTTCCTAGTATGATATTGGACATTGAACTGCGTCCAAATCTTTTCCTTCATCCATCGAGATAATCATGTTTTTGTTCTCCATTTTGCTGATGTGGTAAATTGCACTGATATTTCAAATATGGTATGAAATTTGCATTTCTGGGGTGATCCCTAATTAATCTTGATGTATTGTCCCTGATATATATTGTTAGAGTTTCTTTGGTAGTGTTTTGTTGAATGTTTTAAATATATATTCTATTACGTTTAATTTCATCTTTTACTTTTTTGATTTAAAAAAGTAATTACACTAAATTTATGTGTGATTGTTTCACAATACATGTAAGTCAAGTCATTACATGAACTTGCACTTACTTGTGTAGAGTGTACATTCCTATACAAACACCCCATACATACACACACCACACAGTCAGACACCACACTTACCTCACACACGACATACCAGTGTCATACCATTCACATCACACTTGGCCTCATGCACTCACACTACATACCCATTTACACCAGAAATCTACACACACACACACACACACACACACACACACACACACACACATGCACACACCACACAGACATTCTTTTGGTTAGAACAGTGACTCCAGCTCTTACCTCCTACACAGGCAACGAAACTTTCCTCTTTCATGACATCTAAACAAGAATTTTCTACGAGCTGAAATAAAGAGGTAGCAGGGTCAAAAAAGTGAATGTGAAACCATGGTGAGAAGCCACACCATCCCCCCTTCTCACATTTAGCCCCCACTCACTGAGTTAATATATTCATCAAGAGTGTTGTAATCGTTCCTCCCATACATTTGGCTATTTCCTACAATCTTAAGCAGCTGAAAGAACAAGAGGAGGTGGTTTAAACCCACAGCCAGGTGTTGAGGACACAGCAGGTTCCCATTCCAGGAGACAGTCTCTGGCCTCAGGCATGAGCAAGCAGCCTGGCCTTAGGGAGTGGAAAGCCCTTCACCAGCAACTCTGGTGTGTAGGTTGTACACAATACTTATTTGTTTCTGCAGTGGCTCTCTCTTGTCCAAACACTCGGGCTTGATTATAGGACCATCCTCTGGGGAACCCTGGGAAACCTACCCTTGAAAATAGTCCCCAAATGGGATAAGGTGCAGCCTCAGTTACCTGTTCAGAATTACCTGGTCTTTCTTATACTTGTTTACACCCATGCTGTAAACCTTGGCTCCCATACTCTGAGCAATGCTAACCTAAGAGGAAAAAGACTTCAAGTCTAAAATACCAAAACACATGGATCAAAATGCTGGTAACAATGGACTGGACTCACTTCGAACTTGGTTTCACGAACTGTATTTGGCAGCAGTGGCCCAGTGGTCAGACTGATAATCAGGCTGGCAGCGTTACTGTCTGCAGGAGAAGAAAGGAGGGGCCAATGTAGTAAAGTAGCCTGAACTGACATGCCACAGGCTACTAGGACTACAACACTGCTCTCTGCACCTTTTCCTCCCTGGGAGAAGTGGCCTAAATACACATACCCACTAACCAGAGTCCCTGGAAGGCTTTGTAGCCAACTTCAGCCAGAGGAGGGACCTTAGCCCAGGACCCAATTTATAGATGGGAAGACTGAATCCAGCTCAGGGTTCTTCCTACTGAACTCTCACTACAAGATGGTACAGCTTTTGCCCTGAAAGGCAACTCCAGCTATTTCACTGGACAAGCGTAACTGCTTCAGATGATCACAGGGAGGAACAGCCAGACAAGTGTCTCTTAGGCTGAGTGGAAGGCTGGTCACCTGCTCTAAACAGTGCCTTAGGCACCCCTGCTGGCATCTGTGGGCCCAGAGGTTCAGAACTCAAGTTTAGAGGCACTTTGGCATCAGATTCCATGCTCAGCTCAATGCCATTCCCTACCAGACCCACACATCTTGCCTGACCAGAGCTGTGACCCTACAATAAAAGTAAAGATGTTTCTGAGCTCATCACAGACTTTTCTACTCTTGAAGACACTGTCACAGGACAAAAGTCAACTGAAATGAAAAAGCTGCAAGGAATAAGAGTCAGAGCCAGATTGTGCAGGAGGAAAAAGTGTGGTCAACAAGGAGAAATCCAGCTCTTTTTTCATTTTTGTATACTTAATCCTGGCTGCTCTAGGTCCCTTGACTTTTCTTTTTCTTTTTCATGCAACCCAACTGTAGGTCAAACACCTTGTATTCAATAAGAACCAACATGATCCCATGTAGTTCTGAGAATGTTAATGTGGTGCTTTTTATCCTCACTACACAGAGGAGGACCCTTTAGCAGACAGAAGGCAAGTATCTTGGTCCAGTGTCAGCACTAGGAAGTGCCCGTGGTGAGTCTGCACCCAGACCTCACTGAGGCCCTGCCTGGCTTTCAACCATAATGGAGTCACCAGGCAGCTTACCTCGAAGAAAAACTTTCTGAATCTGCTCATTTGCCTGCAATAAAATGAAGGAATGTGGAGTGAGGGTCGTGATATGACACAGTAATATTCTAAGAACTTGACAAAGCAAATACTCAGAGCTCTAGCAGTCTGTACCTTTTTAAATCCTTCCTGCATGTTTCTGTCGCTTGTAGGCACTACATTCTTAAGTTTGGCAAGAGCGTCTTGTATTTCTTGTCTGATAAAAATTTTAAAAAGGGGTTGAGACAGAATGAATAGATGAGTGTTAAAAAACAGCCTCATGCTGTCTTGCTGCCATTCTGCACTGTGCAGACCTGCCTGGACAATAGAGGACACAGTAAAGTAGCCCTGTCATGGTGCTTCTGCCCTACATCTTTGAAATTGATGGGACTGTTTAGGCCTTCTCTGCCCCTAATTTGGTGAGTACCTGATGGGGCTTGGAAACTTTGCTTTGCTGGCCCCAGGTGTATAGTCTGGCTTTCTGTGCCCTATTCCTGTCTCAGGCACATAAACATCATGGAAGCCTTGACAATCCATGGTCAGAGTGGGATAAACAATGTGACACCCATACTCACAACATGAGTAGAAAGTAAGAAGCACCTCCAACAGTTACACTCTCTTCCAATAGGTAAGGCTGAATTTGGAAAGGTCATCTTGCTAATCCCCTGCCCTGTCGCCTCCTCCCTTGCTACAGACCCTAAGTTGACTCAGTACCCCCAAGCCACTTCCCCTTCTGAATTGGTGCTACAGGAAGTAGCCAAGCTGCTTAATTAGAATGCTAAGGTTCCTGGCCATCGCATGCTCCTGAAGAATAAGACTAAAAGCTGAAGAAGTGACCCTGAGGGCTGTCCATGGAGGCAAAAGATCAGTCAGCCATGGGCTGCCTCAAATATGTGGCCTGTCAGCCACTGTCAAAGCAGAGAGCAGGGGCTGAGCTGGGACACACAGGGTGGGGAGGATGGGTGGGAGCTTGGGTTTAGCTAATGCAATGTGATGGGGCTGAGCTGGCATAGCAAGGTGAAGCTGAGCTTGGATTCTGGAAGCTGGCTTCTTGCCATGAGTGGAAGAGTTGCTGTCCTGGGGTGAGATCTGAGAGCCGCAGGTCCAGCTCTGCCTGGCCCAGCCAAAGAGGTAAGGAGGACTGAGACTCATGGCCAGTGAAAGTGAAGCCAGGCCCTGCCCAACCCAGCACAAACATCCTCTGCTCCCGGCACTACACTTCAGAAGATTTTTGTTTTGTCATCAGCATCTCAAAATATGCTGGAACTGTCAGCTCTCCCTAGCTCTCCAGAACCCAGCTCTCCAGGCTTTGCTCTTTTTTTTTGTGGCTCTCCATGGTGCTGTCAGTCCAGTCCTATTCCCAGTTCTGCTCCTGGGAGAGACACCAGCCTCCTGATGCCCTCAGCAAGCCCTCTGACTCTTAAAATGCCACCCTCTCACACACATGATTTCATAGTTTTCCATTTCCTTGAGACCTAATCTCCTCCTGACACACTTCCTCATGAATGATGGCCCCACCTTCACCCCCAGAGAAGACCTGGGAGGCTCTCCACAAGTCTCCCCACAGCTTGTCCTGGTTGGGCCCTTAGGTCCCTGCCTTGGAGGAGGCAGTCATCTTCCTATCACTCAGAGGTCAACTTCCACCAGAGGCTCGCATTCAGTGCCTTCTGCCTCTCTCTCTGTCACCTGCCAATTTCCTCCCAATGAACCTGCTTTCATCCACCTCAGACCCACTCGGGTCTCTCTCTCTCTCTCTAAGAAATACAGACCACAAGCACATACAAAACCACATTTTTCTCTTGTTGAGAGAGCCGCCAGTTCCCTCCCCGCTTCTCCTCAAAGCCAGACATCGGGGTGCTGTTTCCATGCACTGGCACCACCACACCCCCTCCCCTGCAGCCTGTCTGTTTCTGCTTCACTCAGCTGTTCCTGATTCTCTCCAAAGTCCTGAACGGCAACTTTTCCCCACAAATCCTAGGACCCTTCTGTCCTAAGTTTCCTTAACTTCTCTTTGGTGCTTTACCCATTCTGAACTGGGTTCAGTTTTTTGTGTCCACCAGAATCTTAACCTCCCAGCTACTCAGAATCTCCATAACTTCTCACCACCAGGCCTTTGGGTACACCACCGGGCCTTTCTATGGCCCTCCTAAGATGCACGCGTGTCATGCCTTTCTCAAACACCCCTCTCAGCCCTGTGTTGAGGATCCCACTCACGAGGATCCCTGTTATAGTTACACCAAGGGACCTAGCTTCCCTCCACCGAAGCCTGTCCCTTCAACGCCACCCACCTCTTCCACCCTGGGTCTGCCTCTCTTATCCCCAAAGCCCACAGGCCCAGAGCAGAGAGTG